>QEPC01009887.1:1203775-1243820 GCA_003113815.1 Sphenodon punctatus | reverse complement strand
CTTCTCCTCGCTGGCCTCCCTCGCTCTCACCTGTCCCCTTATTGCCATCCAAAACTCCGCTGCCAAGGTCATCTACTCAGCCCGTCGCTTTGACCACATGCAGCCTCTCCTCTCCTCTCTCCACTGGCTCCCCCTTCCTGAACGCATCCGGTTTAAACTCCTGATATTCACCTATAAAGCACTTCACAGCCAAGCTCACCCCTACCTCTCAGCCCCCTCCTTGTCTTTTTAGATTGTAAGCCATAGGCAGGGACCCTGTCTTTATCTTTGTTCTGTAAAGCACCAGGTACACGGCTGGTGCTATACAAATGTTTATAATAATAATAATAATACCACCCAGGGGCAGAAGACAGTCTGGTGACTAAGGCATTGGACTGAAATTTGGAAAATTGGAGTTCAAGTCTTTTCTCCACTATGAATTTCCTGTAGGCAAGTCCTCGATTAGCTCCTCCTCTGTGAAAGGGAGAGCAGACAGAGGCTCAAATGTATTCACTGTGAGGCCCTCTGTTACTGTGGTAATAGGGTCTTAGAAAGTATTTATCAGAATCCAGAGGAGTTCGGATGGTGGTGAGGTTCACACTCCTTTCAAGGATTGGTGTTCTACTCAATATGCAGTAGATTTCTTGGCACCAGGTTCAGTTTGGGGAAATGATGAATGCTGCGATGACCCTTGAAATATTGTGATGGGAGAGCTTCTCAAGACACAGGACTTTAGATGCTCTTGTGATGATGGCTGCCACAGAAAACTAAAAGTTGTTGCACTTTCTCAGGTAGGTCAAAAAACCCAACTGCGACTAAATCAGCTTGTCTAGAGACCAAGGCATGGGAAGTATAACACTAATAATGCTTGATAATCTCAAATACATTTATAAACTTACTAAGTTACTGCATAGAAAAGAAGTATGCTCTGATCTATTTATTTATTTATTTGAATGTATTATCCTATCCTATCCTATCCTATCCTATCCTATCCTGATGGCTCAGGGCAGGCTACAACACATAAAATCATAAGCAGGCACAAGTAAAAACAGTTAATAAAATCCCCTTATCCCAAACCTGGTCTCTGTGCCTGATGCTATGTCACTGTCCTCACGAGGAACTGTCTGTGGGTGCTCCAATGCACAGGAACAATAATTCCCTCATACTATAAGTGCCAGAGTGTTTCTGCATAGGGACAGTTCTTGCATTACAGTCAGAGGGGAATCTGTAGCTAGGCTGGAACCGAACCCCAGTGCAGGAGATGGAATGGGACTCCATGTCCCCTTGCCAGTGGCAGGGGATGCAACTGCACCAGGGAGCATGCCCCCCTTCCATGTTAGAGGTAAAATTAATGGCAAAAAACTCACCTACGGTTAATATCCATTATTTCTGGCTAGTTCAGCAGTTATTCGGTAACTAATCAGTTACCACAAAGGCAAACTGCCAAACCAGATTCCCGGAATACCGTGAAAATTAACTGAAGGGAGTTTTTAAACGAGCAAAATAGGAAGCAGGGTCTGTGACTGTTGAGTGGCATGGCTGTGGGGTGCCCATGTACATGATGTGTGGGGAGTACTTCACATGGGTGGCTCCCCGCATGGCTACCCCGGTCACCGAGGCAACCCACACATGTGGCTGGTCCTGCATGGAGCACTCCTGATTTTTTGGAAGTTGCTCTGTGTCAGGCCATGAGTGGCTGCCTCGTGGTTCACAGGAGTGCGCTCCCCCCCACACCACCTTCACATAAGCAGTTGGATGCGTGGTCGTGGGGGTGGGGGCATGTGCGGACGCGTCTCATTTACAAACACCCTGATTTGTCGCATTTCCATGAACGTATTAGCACATAACCGAATGTTACCAGGTCTGGTGGGCAGGGGGAGGGAGTAAATAGGAAAGGAATTATGGGCAAGCAATAAGGCGGTAAACAGTAATATGTGGTATTGTGGTAAATCGGTAATCTGGTTAACCAGATAATCCAATGAACACTAACAGTATAGAATTTAGTATCTAGGCTTTTCCGGATACCGCAGACCTGCCCTGGATACTGAATAGCGGCGGTTACTCGTTTCAGCTCAACCCCAGGCTCAGCTGGTGCAGCTATGTCCAGCACCACCTGTCCTTATTGTAGCTATGTCCTTGATTAGAGCAGTGGTTCCTAGACATTTGACCTGTGTTACCCCATTTTGAGATTTTACATATAATCCCATGATTCCAGACAAAGACATGCAAAGTATATCCTACAGCAACGGGGATCACCACCCCATATGTAAACAGTGTGGTCCCCACACCGAACCGCTGCATTACAAGACATATCACTAAATTCATGGAAATTCATCGTACATTAAAATAGCAGATGTCAACATCCAGGGGGTGTGGCTGGTTTTACAGATGTTTGTGCCACTGTGTGTTTTCACAATGTCCCCACCACCACCACCACTGCCCAGTCCCCTCTCATAAGCTCTTGGCCAAAAGATGTCCTGAGACATTTATTTATTTATTTATTTACTCCACCCCTCTTGCAAAAAGCACCTTGGGGCAGCTTACAAATTGACAAATAAAAACAATAATAACAATTGTAATATAAATACAACCAAGAAAATAAATAACAATATAAAACTACATTAAAACTCTAATCATGTACACAGAAAACATAAAAGTATCCTCAGGTGTATAAAAATACCCTCACCCTAACCCAGCACCCATCCTATCCCCCCTCCTATCCCGCCAAATGCCTGGTGGAAGAGCTAAGTCTTACAGTTTCATTGACAGGTGAGAAGATTCAGGCTGAGGTGAACCTCCACCGGGAGGCAGTTCCAGACTGACGGTGCAGCTGCCGAGAACACCCTCCTTCCGTCCAATGTCACTGGTAATGTGGGACTTCCAGGAGGGCACCCCCGGATGAGCACAGGGACTGACCAGGGGTTATTATTATTATTATTATTATTATTATTATTATTAAAAAACATTTATATAGTGCCAGCAGTGTACCTGGCACTTTACAAAGTAATAAAATAGACACGGTCCCTGCCCCTAGGGCTTACAATCTGAGAGACAGGAGCTGGGGGAGAGACTTAGGAAGGGGAACAGAGGGAGAGACAAGGGGTCTAACATTCATGAAGATGCGAGGTCTCAAGTGCACGTACTTGGCTTGGTTACGATGAGAATGACAGCAGGCAGGTCCATGTTGCAAGGGTTAGGGGTGTGAAGCGATCAATCAGAGAACTAGGACCTAGGTCGTGAAGGACTTTAAAGGGCAACACCAGCACCTTGAATTGGGCCCAGAAGACAATAGGCAGCCCTATTACAATGCAGTTCTATTGCTTGGAGCACAGGTGTTATGCCCTGCAACCTGTCCTGGTAAGGAGGTGGGCTGCTGCATTCTGTACCAGCTGCAGCTTCCAAACCATCACCAAGGGCAGCCCCACGAAGAGCGCATCGCAATAATCTAGCCTTGGGGTAATGAACGCATGGATGATAGTGACGAGATTGGAGGCCGAGACATGTGGACGGAGCCGTTTCACCACATGTAGTTGGCGAAAGGCGCCCCTGGCCACAGTCAACACCTGAGAGTCCAGGCATAGCTATGAATCCAGGAGCACTCCCAGGTTCTGCATAGATGGAGCCAAAGGAGGATGAACACTTCCAATAATGGGGGAGACCTCCACACCCAGATCACCTATCCCGCCAACTATTACTAACATCACCTCCATCTTATCAGGATTGAGCTTCAGTTGGCTCAACCTTGTCCAATTCCCCACACCGGCCAAACACTGAGACAGCAATGAGACAGCAGGGCTTGGGTCAGATGAAAATGATAAATACAGCTGGGTGTCAGTTGCATATTGATGACAACGGAACCTGCAGCTGCGTACTGTCTCCCCAAGTGACTTCATATACATGTTAAACAGGAGAGGGGATAAAATAGACTCCTGTTGGACCCCACACAGGAGGCCACCAGTGGATGAAGTACAATCCCCTAGTACCACCCGTTGAGATCTATCTGAGAGGTAGGAAAGGAACTATTGCAAAACAGTTCCATCTACCCCTGCCAGGTCCCGCAGACATGTCACCAACAACTCATGGTTAACAATGTCAAAGACCGCTGATAGATCTAATACGACCAAGAGGGTCAGACAACCCTTGCCCAGTTCCATGAGGAGGTCATCAATCAATGCCACAAGCGCTGTCTCTGTGCTGTAACCCTGTCGAAAGTTGGACTGCGTGAGATCAAGAAAACTGATGCCATCCAAATCTGCCTAGAGCTGATGAGCCGCTACCCATTCCATAACCTTAACCTTCCCTAAGAAGATTAGAGACAGGTTGGCAACTAGCCAGGGCATCAACCTCAAGTCATGGCTTTTTGAGGAGGGGCCAAACCACAGCCTCCTTGAGGAAAACTGGCACCCGTCCCTCCCAAAGGGAGGCATTGGTAACCCCTGTCAGCACCAGCCCTACTGTCTCCCTGGTAGCTCTTACTAACCAGGATGGGCATGGATCTAATTCACAAGTCATGGCTTGAGCAGACCCCAGCATATCAACCACATTGGCAGGCATCACCAATTGAAATTTATCCCTCAAAGCATGACCAGACAGGACATTTCTAACCTCTGGCTCTGCCACTACCTCTGAAATGGCAGAGTTGAAGTCATACTCAATGTGAGCGATTTTGTCCACAAAGTACTTCAAAAACATGTCACAACGAGCTGTGGATTAATCTGGTTCCTGGCAGAGACAGACTGGACCAACCAGTCCTCTTATCATCCAGAACAGCTCTGCTGGACTCGACTGAATAGACGTAATGAGTGCAGCAAAGAACCACTGCTTTGCTGCCCCACCGCCATGGCATAGGACTTTAAAAATGCTCTATGCTGCAACAGATCATCTTGGCTGCAAGTACAGCACCACCAGCACTCCAACCACCTCCCCTCATGCTTCAGACATCCCAGGTCCTCCGTGAACCACGGGAAGCTGTGGAGCTGATGCACTGGAAGCGGATGCCTAGGACCCACCCGATCAATGGCCTCAGCCAGCCAGCTGTTCCATAAGGCCACGAGGTCATCAATGGAGTGGCTATCGAGGTCAACAGATATTTCTCCAAGAGCATTCTGGAACCCTTCCAGTTCCATAAGTCTCCTTGGGCGGACCATCCAAACTAGTCCTGCACCCCAACNACCGAACGGCCGAACACGAACGTACGACCTGCCCGAACAACCGAACACGAACGGCCGAACACGAACGGCCAAACCAAACGGGCGAACACGAACGCGAGGTACGACCGAACGACCGAACACAAACACACGGACTGAACGTGGCCGAACCGAACAGCCGAACACGAACACACGAACCGATCGCGGCCGAACCGAACGGCTGAACACGAACCGCGATCTGTTCGCCCATGCCTAGTTGTCTGTGACTGTGCTTTCTGGGTTCACAGCCTATTTTACGGTGCATACACAGCACAAGTGAGTTTGTACAAATAGGCATAATGAGTAAACATATGTCTAATGTTCAACCGAGCTGCAACATTACATCTGGCAAAATTCAATGAGTCCTTGACTCTGTATCATTCATACGTGATTCTTGTGTTTTGGAGTTGATTTGACCTCTTGCATCCATGGGATAGTTTCAAAGCTACTAAGGTTATAAAGACTTTTTTAGAATCAGGGCGTTTATAGACGATCCCGCTTACAAGCGGGATCGCTAAATGCCGGCTTTTCCCCCTGCGCCGTCTCTGCATGCCGTGTCTGCTGATCAGACATGGCGCAGAGTGCGATTGAGCATGCGCACCCTTTTTCGCATGCGCACCCTTTTTCGCATGCGCACTCGCTCATGGAACCAGGAAGTGCGGCGTAAAGCCGGCACTTCGGGAATCCGCGTCGGAGGGGGCAGGATCGCCTGCCCCCTCCGACATGGATTAAAAAGCAGCCCCAGCAAGTAGATGAGCGCCAAGAAAGGCGGCTGATCAAAGGATCAGTCGCCTTTTTGGTCTCGTCTATAAACGCCCTCAGTCTTGTGGCAGAACATCTGTTCCAGAGCTTGAGAACGTGGGACTCTACAGCCAGCAGCAAAGAAAAAGAAGCTGGAGTGTGAGGAATCTGGAGGATTTTGAATTAGGTTTGTTTACATGCTCAAAGAAAGAGCATACTGCAGTGCAGACAGTAATCACTTTCCTTAGAAACAAAGAAACAGAAATACATGGAAACAGCATAGCAAGAGAAGAGAAGTAGCTATCACCTGGGAAATATACTGTCACTGTGGTAGCCTCAGAAAGAAAACCCCAGCTCTCTTGACATAAAAGAGAAGCAAGTTGCAGTCCTTGCATTTTCAGACAGAGGAATATGTCAGTAAGAGGATCTGTGCCACCCATGAGTGATCTAACCCTAGTGAAAACTCTTGTCCAGGCCTTGAAAAGGATCAAATCTGAGCCTTCAGTAGAGTTATTCTAGAGCCGTATCTGTCCTACAAGGAATGCAGCCAGTTTTCTTCTCTCTCTCTCTCTCTCTCTCTCTCTCTCTCTTCTGTTGCTTGCGTGGCTGTCTTCATTCCAGTATATGCACTGAACAACATATTTCACAAGGGAAATGAAAGATTGGTTCCAAATGTTAGTTAAGTAGCCTTGAGTGTAAACATATACATCACAAGAGGAACTCAATCGCGTGTGAACAGGAGTAGCTTTACCCTTGGGAGTAATCCCACCAAATAAGATGGCTCCTGTGAGTTAACCTGCATGTGTGAGCATGAGCAGCATGGAGCATCTAGTTGGGATTGCCATAGTCACAAGTGTATTCATATTGGGGTGGAATTTGTTCCAAAAGGGTAGTACAAACTCTCTGCATTAGTTAATCTCCACTTAAACACAGCAGAGAGCCACAATTCTGGATGTCTCGTCTGTCACCTAAACATCTGATGTGTGTCTGGAATTGCAAGAGTCGTTCCCCAACTGGGGTTCCTGCTGCTGTGGATGGACCTTCCCTGTCCAGCCAGTGAGAGATACCTTCAAGGAATTGTTAGCACTAAACAGTTGATCAGCTGTTAGCAATAGACAGCAATCCCAGCCACCAGCAGATTGCATTTAGCAAGCCCTCCCTCAGCATGTTTCAGTGATTGGCAGCAACATGGAGGCTTCAGAATTCTGATTCATCTGGATTCATCAGATTAATACTATTAGTGAGCACTAAAGGTTGCCAGCCAGTGTAGCCTAGTAGATAATAGTGTTGGACTTGAACCTAGGAAACCAGGGGTTCATCTTTAGCTATGCACTCTCACTGGGTGCCTCTGTCTAGACTCTCAGATTTCCAGCTGTAAAATGAGAATAATGACCTGCCTTACAGGGTTTTTGTGAGGGTGAACTAGAAAATGATTGTGAAGCACTTTGAAAACTGAAAGTGTATAGAAATGATTAATAATGAAATAGCATTTAAACTATGCTTTTTTTCAGGAAGTATTTGAAATACCTCCTTAATTAGGAGTTCTTGAGTTTGAGTGGCTTGTGAAAATTTTCATAAAGCTAATCTTTTAATGAATTCTCCATGGTTTTAAGTCAAGGGTGTTGGGTGGGATCAGAAAGTAAACATTTGTATTCCAGATGCCCTTGAATCAGCACAATAAGAAAGAGAGAGACAATGCATCTATCTTGCAGGGTTTCAGCAGGGGAAACTAAGGCATTTCTGATCAAACTGAGCTAGGCAGCCTCCTGGGTCAGCAACACAAATGTTTCCTTTGGCTTTCTCTTCGATTGGTTTCATTCATGGTGGTCTCTCAGGATCGCTGCCTCTGTGCTCGCTCTATTTATAACAAACATGGGTTTCTAAATACCGTTGCCTACAGCTTCCAAAAGCAGATTTACCAAACCACAGGCTATAAATCAAAATGCAGTTTTCATTAGTTTAGAACAGGCAGGAGCTGCTATTATTATGCACACTTTCCAGGGAAGTTCTTGGCTTGGAATGTTTGAAGGAAAGGAGGAGTAGCTTATGACTAGAATGGAGATCTGATGGAGCAGATTCATTCTCCAGAGGTGTGTAAGCAACTTGGCAGATAATCTCAGAGACATTCATTTTACATCTCTCGGTACATCCCTCTGTGAGAGCTGCCTTTTGTTCTCACTGCCTGTGAGCTTCCACAAACAGTCAAATGATTTGTTTCACTCAAAGACTCCCCATTAATCTTCAGCAGTAAACTTCCTTCAGAAACAACTGCCTCGTTCCCAGGCACAGGGAAGAAGTTTCATTAAGGAGGAAATTGAAGGTTGTGCATCAATCTTTCTTCATTTCAAACTGCATTACTAAAACATTGTAGTTATTTTTAAATGTTTTATTGTTGTTTTATTAAGTTGAGGAACTGGTGGTTTAATAGGAAAGCACACACTGGGCAGGGCACTGAAAATAGCATGGAACCCACCTACTTTGTTCCGTGCTGCTGTGTAGTCAGATGATCCCAAACCAGGGGTGCACAGCAGAATGCTCAAGAGTGACCATTCCCTGCCAAGGCAGCTACAGTTGTCACCTATGCACATTTTTAAGGAACACTTATGAAAAATACATGTTGCAGGGCCTGCATTAGTGCCTTAAGTGCCAATGCAGGCCCTGCAACATGTATTTTTCATAAGTGTTCCTTAAACATTTGCATAGGTGGCAACCCTAGGCAGCAAGCACTGTCCCAGTCATATCTCCCAGCATCCATGCACGCTCTAGCGGAGTTGGCATTGGAGGTGGTATTGCAGTCCCCAAAGACGTTAGTCCTGGGGCACTTCAATATTCATGCCAATGCCAGTCTTGGAGGGGCAAAGCATAAGTTCATGGCTGCCATGGCAACCAGGGGCTCGTCTCAAGTAGTCATCGGCCTAGCGCATGATTGGGGGGGGGGCATATCCTCGACCTGATTTTTTGCACTAACCTTGAGGTGGGGGATCTGTTGGTGGGGGAGGTGTCAGCAGTGCCCTTGTCATGGATGGATCACTACTTCCTACGGGCCTGTCTCCTGGCACATGTCTGCCCCCAGAGAGATGTGAAACCAGTTCGGTTTGTCCGCCCCTAGAGACTGATGGAACCAGAGAGGTTCTGGAATACACTTGGGATCTTGACAACCGCTCGTTCTTGACAACCCTCTGAACTTGACAACCGCTCGCTCAATTACCTCATTACTCTTTGGAACACCATGCTTACTGAGACCTATGCAAGGCAAGCAATGTTGAGCGTTGCACCATTGCAGTGTTGAGCTACGCATTGCAGATGACACGGTAATCATTTCTCAAACTCCGATTGGCCTTCAGAGGGCCTTGACCAAATCTGAATATCTTTGTTGTCAAAATAATTTAGCCATAAATTATGGAAAGACTAAGACCATGGTCTGGGGCAAATGAGTCAAACACTGATGGTGGATGGGCAAGACTAGGCTTGAAGTAGTTAGAGAATACAAGTATTTGGGTATTCTCTTCTCAAGCATGGAACAATCACAAACATTTCCTTAAATTAAAGATCACCCAATCAGCAGGGGAAATTAATTTTTTTAATGTGTCCATAGCTGGACAATCTATTACGGCACCATTAAAGACCTATGATGCAAAGATGAATATGGGGCGGAGGTATGGGGACATGGTGTAGGGGAGGAGATGGACATTCTGCAAGGCAAATTCTTGCATTCACTCCCAGGTTTATCTCCAACAACACCCGCTGCTTTCCTCAGATTGGAGATGGGCCTTGAGGTGATTTCTACCAAAATCACTTTAAGGGTATTATTGTATTGGTTTAAAATTCTGACCTACTCCCCACGTAGATTTCCTAAAATGTGCTTTATAGAAGACAGTCTTTCTTGTGCGAAATCTCAATCACCTTGGTTATGTCATGTGGCAGGGACTGTTACCTCATGGGGATTTGGTTATTATTTAATGAATAATGAAAGATTTTTTCCCAAGAGGACAAATCTCTTCTTTATATGAGGGTTTGTGATGTAGCACACCATTGGATGTGGCAGCAATTCGATGTTCTAAGATAACTCCTTTATAAATCATGTGGAGCAGTGGTCTAGTTACTGAGAAATATCTGACGCTAGATTTGAAACAGCACGTAAGAATTGCATTATCCAGACTAAGAATGGAACAAACCCAGACAGCAATGGTAGAGGGCCTTAGGAGGTCAACTCCAAAATTTTGTAGGACCTGTCCCAGGTGTATCTGGGTTGTGGAGGACATAGTCAACTTTGTTCTTGAGTGCCCACTTGATTCTAGGAATGAGTATTTGCCTCCCTTCCCTAAACACTTAAGGGAATTTACTAAGAGGGAGAAATTAATATGGCTAGTTCAGCAGCAGGGAGAATTTTTTATTTGGGGGCTTGCTTCCTTTATTTACAAGGTGCAAAAGTGTAGGAAACATTTTATTTTGTCAAATTCTATGTAATTGATTGACCTTATTCATTTGTGTAAATAATAAATATTTATTTGCGTGACCAAAGGTCATTGCATAAAAAACAAATCCAAACACACAAGTTTCCAAACAAAACTGATGTCCAGTAAACAAAATTAATAATAATAATAATAATAATAATAATCAATAGTTAACATTTTTAATTAAAACCCCACATTTTAACATGTGCTAAAATAAAATGAGCATTTGCTAATCAAACATCCTTACCAAATCAATTTGCAATACCATATAATTTACCAATTTGTAATTGGCAAATGACGCTTAAGGGTAATATTTAGGAATAACGTTTGGGAATTCCACATCATGTTCGTCTCTTGATCTGTGGTTTAGATACCCGCACATATTATTACTCATCCAAAGGGCAAAAATTCAAAAATTTCTTCTCCTTTTGAAAGCCTCCACCAAAAAGGCTGATACTGCGTTTGAGATTTCCATAGTAGAATCAGACAGAAATAGTATTGTCATTTCAAAAACAGTCCTACCTGGAAATTTCAATAAAAAGGAGTTTAAATATTTGTCACAAAGCTTTTTATAAAGACGGCAAACAAACAGTATGTGCCCCACTGTCTCTGCCTCCTGCTCATCAAATGGACAAAGCCTTTGGGCAAAAGGCAAGCCAGAGCACCTACCCTCCAGAATTTTTGAAGGGAGGGCACCTAGCACATAAGAATAGGTACAACTGTCTCATCGAATAAACTCTGGTGAAATATACAGCAATTTCTTCAAAGTTTAAAGTTAGATATTTATAATGCGCTAATTAAGAGAATGAGGATACTGCTGCGTAGTCTTCCTGATAATTTATATCCTCCGTTCTCCTATACAGTTCAGCCTTAATCATATTGAAAGCTTTATGCTGAAAATATTCATGCGACATCCCCCGTCTACCTAATTGCAGGGGTGGCTGGTGGGTTTTGAGGTTGGAGGGGCAGTAAGGCTGGCTGGCCAGTGGGCGGCAAAGCTGGTCCGGCAAGGCTAGGGGCGGAGCCAGGGCAACAGTAGGTGGAGCCACAGCAACGATAGGTGGAGCCAGGGCAATGGTAGGCAGCATAACCCAATAGCAAGGAGTTCCCAGGGTTAACATTGGATGGACATTACATTACTTAATCCAGCAATTTCAGTTAGGCAGGTTATATTCACCTCCTCTGCCAGGTTTAAAAAGCGGGCAGACAACCTTAAATCTCACTTACAAGCAGTATTAGCAAAATTCCAAAGGACACAAAGCTTTTCCCAGGGCCCTATCATCATGCACAGATATATAAAAAACAGAAAATCACATGTAAACCAAACCATTCCCACAAGCCCCCAAAGGCATCCACAGCAGCCAAAAGCCTGTGGAAGCAAACAGACCTTTAAAAAAAAATTTTTGGCCAGTTTTAGGGATGCATTGCCACCAAATCAGACACATCCAGACCAGCATCCATAGTAGCTTCACCAACATACTGCCTGTTCAAGCACACAGGCCCCCTTTTTAAAAAACAGTTTGGCCCCTTTCGGGGCTGCATTCCCACCAAACCAGGCCCCGAGTCCAGACCAGCAGCCACACCTTATCCCCAGCAGCCAAATGCCTGTCCACACAAACTACTTTCCAGCAGCAGGAAGCAGCAGTGAAACAGTGAAGGGACCATTAAAAAAAAAGAGTAGCCACGACCAGTGGAACCACAAATTTACAAAATGGCCTCTCTATTCATGATGGGAGGGGAGAAGGAAAGCAGCAATGCATTCATTGATGCATTGCTGCTGCTTTCCTTCTCCCCTCCCAAGCATGAGTAGAGAGGCCATTTTGTCATCATGCAAACATAGAGCAAGCACCCCTCCCCCCCAATCCATCCCCAGTCTGTTCCCCTCAATCCATCTCCAGGCTGTCCCTCCCAATCAATCCCCAGGCTGTCCCCCCCATCCACCCCCAGTCTGTCCGTCCCCCCCCGGCACTATTTCATTGCAGGGTTCCCTTTATGTGGGATGGATGGCGCTTCTAGCCACCCATTCTGCTTAAAGGGAGAACGCTTCCCTTTTGTCCTCCCAAGGCTTCCTTAGGAAGCCTTCAGGAGGGGCGGGGGATGAGTCACCGGTTGTGTGTGCGCGCGCACACATGCACACACAACCGGTGAGAATGTCAGAGCCATCTCGAAGAACCTTGTTTGGTGGCACAAACCTTGAAGCTTGCTACCTCTAAACAAGTTTCTTCGAGTTGGCTCTGCACATTCACCGCGGTGCCATTTTTTTCTTTTTAAAAAAAGTGTCACTGTCGGGGCTCGGGGGAGCAGCGAGTTTGGCTCCTGTGGGGCCACGGCCAGGAGGGGCATTGCCCCATATGTCCTAGGGGGTGCACCACCACTGCCTAATTGACTCTCAACTGCCTTGCCCCAGGAATTAATAAAGGAGTCATTTGGTATCAAAGTTAATAATCCCGGTGCTTCGCTCTGGAAGAGGCATAACCACAAAAGTATGGCCTTTTTCCATGCCTGCATTCCCCATGATAACTGACCAAATTCTAATCTAATTGTTGCTGAGGGAACACTTCTCAAAATTTGCAGCAAGGATCTATAAGTTCTGGTTTGCAAGGCATTTAGTTCTCGAACGAACCAAATTGCCCAGACGGCAGCCCCGTGTGTTATTTTGTAGCATTGTCAAAAGAGCATGGCTCCTGCTAGTATCTATTAATAAATATTGAATTTAAAAAGGGCCAGTTTCACTGCCATAATAGTCTCTGGGTGAGTAATTTCCCCATCTACCCTGAAGGAAGCTTGAAGTTTCTATAGGGTTTTGATGGGACAATAATAATATTGGGGTTCACTCTCTTCCCTGAGTGGTGGGGAGTTAAGAGCGGTCCTTCCTGGATCTTCAGATCTTGGGTTGTCT
The DNA here is from genome assembly GCA_003113815.1 of Sphenodon punctatus. Lineage (NCBI taxonomy): Eukaryota > Metazoa > Chordata > Lepidosauria > Sphenodontia > Sphenodontidae > Sphenodon > Sphenodon punctatus. Next base: position 1,230,561 of record QEPC01009887.1, on the reverse strand, counting down.
CGCAGCCCCTGTGGTTGGCTGGGGGCGCCCAGCTTGAAGTCCCCCAGGTGCGCCGAATGGAGACGGCAGAAAGGGCGTTCTTGGCAGCTGCACCTCGGCTGTGGAACTCCCTCCTGTTGGAGGCCCATTTATCCCCAGACCTCCCCTCTTTCCGTAGATGTTGTAAGACCTGGCTGTTCCGCCCGGCCTTCGGGGAGGGGGGGTAGGTGGGGTGGGGTTTTATTCTTATTTGAAACCATCATGTCCATTTTATATTTTTATATTTTGTAATATTTTAGATGTTTTTATTATTGTTGTTTTATCACTGTCTTGTACGTCGCCCTGAGCTACCATTGTGCAGGAGGGAGTGGGCTACAAGTGCATGTAATAAATAAATAAATAAATATGTTCCATTTTAGGAGAGAGAGATTGGAGGCATGTGGTATACAGAAACCAGTTTATTCATATAAAATATGTAAATAAATTCAGGGATGCACCTATAATAGGTGCACTGGGGCCCACAAACCTGGGCGGGGCTAACAATGTATATGTAATAATGCCAGTTGCATCTTGTGTGGGGGCAGGATGAAGGGGGGCATTCCTTCTTCTGCACCGGGGCCCATTCCAACCTAGCTACATGCCCAAGTTTATTTACAGATTTACAAGTTGAGGAGGAATGGAAAGAAAACAGCTAATAGCTTCTGCATGTGTTCCTTCAGCCAGACAACACTGCACCCCCAAAGTTCAGGGGGTTCCCTGAACAGCCTTCTGACTTCCAGCTGCATTCTCCTGAGCTCAGTCTCCCCTCCTCCCAAATTAGTCCTGCTGCTCCAGCCCACTTCCCTTTTGTCTCTAGCTATCTGCCCACCCACCAAAGAACTCAGATGGTCCTGCCCAGGTTTCATATGTGTTCTCCCTTTCTAAGGTAGAGGGCACACAACCCTCAATTCCAAGGGACTTTCCTCTCTGCTTTATTCTGTTGCTTTAGAGAGCTTAGCTGTTTTCAGTTTTGAATGTGATCACAATGGTGTGTCAGGTATATCAACTCCTGGTTGATTCTCCACACTATTTATTTATTTATTTTGCAAATTTGGATATGCATATCCAAATTAGTGCCAGCTTAATCAAGTGTGGGGACTGGTGACATACTATTAGGATGATACACAGCAAATTAACATCTCCCTGTCCCCTTCCAACCTCTGCTGACTTAAGGAGCAGTCGAGCATGGGAGCCCATAAGGACAAGCATGGGAGCCCATATATATATATAAATACAGTCCTAATCAATTCTTGATAGAATGTGAAAGGGTTTTTTATGAATGGACCCAAATCATTTGTGAACAAGTGTTGAAATCCATACCTTAAATCCATTGCCAGTGGCCCATTTGCACAACCAGGAATCTGATGCCGAGGGACATTTCCATGACCTCCTGTAAAACCCAGGTTCACACTCAGGACGCTCAACTCTAAGGCACTCAGTATGCCACCCACTAGACCAGATGGAAATATTTATTTGCTTGAGTCCCAGATTCATGGCATAGTAATCTCATAAGCACCCCTTAAGCACCCCCTGGCCCAACTCCTATCCGGCCTGCAGAATTTGTGCTAGGTTTCAAAGTACCCCATGGAAGAGAAAAGTGTCTCCACCCTGTCCTATCCCCGATATGTGAATATCTACCATTGATACTACTTTTGTTTATTCATCAGCATTTCCAGGAAGCTCATCACTGTAGCATCTGTGTGTCTTTTTGTATATTAACAGAAAAACCTCCCAACAACCTGCCAGGCCAGGAATCAGTTTTTCCTCTTGAGAGCGAGAGAAACTGAAGCTCAGGAAAGCTGTGCATCACCCAAGGACATGCACAGAGTCAGTGGCAGAATCTCCTAACTCTCAGTTCTTAACTACAAGGTCATCCTCCTCATGGGATAGTCACAGGGAGAATAAAATATCACCATTAACTACAACTGTGTGGGTGGAACATTTTGCAGTCAATTTTCCACCATGGTATTCAAGGAGTTTCTCATACATACAGGCGCACTATTAAGTAACAAAGGGACTTGGGGGAAGAAATCTCTGTACACCACTTAAGAATTTTAGCCCAATTTGCCCATTGACCAATACATAATTACCGTGGAACACCAATGAGAACACTCAGGAGAGCCACATGATTTAAATGTCAGATAAATTCATCAAGCTTAGTGTCTAGGGCTCCTTAATTCATTCAGTATTCGGGCAAATGACAAAGGTCTTTCCAGGGTTATGCTAATAGATTTAGCATCTGTGAATTGGTCCATAAAAGGACATCCACAGTGAGTAGAGAGACAGGAAGCTCTTCTAGGGCATCTTGTCCATCCCCCACTTCTGCTGGTACAGATGTGCTGCTTGTGTTCTATTCCCTGGTGGGGTTTTTAGACTACTTTTAAATGACTCAGGAGATGAAGCTTTCACCACTCCTCAATATTGTTTTTGCCTCAAGGCAATGTTGAAATGCTACACTATGGAAATGTCCTTCCTAAGTTGTGTTCTCCTATAACATGTTGCTGCCTGAAAAAAGTTAACTAAAAGTCCCACATCTTGCCAAGGAGAACAGTGTTCACTGTCTCAGCTGGAAAGTTTTGGGGAGCTGCAGGTGGAGACCCCCCTCCCCCCGAGACATCTCATTGATTTGACAACAAAGTGAGCAACTGTTAGGTGAGACTAGGGGGACACCAGACCACAAAAATCTCTGTGTGTCAAGGAAGTCTGAGTTTCACCGGGTAGAAATATCTTATTTTTATATATATATATATATATATATATAAAACCTTCCTCAGTCAAATGGTAGAAAGGGGTTTCCAGAAGAAGTGTGAATGGAGGGATTTCCTGGGAATCATGGTGCTCTCCTTGTAGATTTTGCGAGCCCTGCCTGCCTGGAGAGACAGTCCTGGCTGATTGTTACAAGTTATTTGACTTTTACTGACATTGGCCATTTTAAAATGAATATGGCTGAGGGGTGGGTCCATGGGGGATGGGTGAGTAACCACCCACCCACCTCAGATGAGTGGGGAGGGATTCAAATGGATGCCGGCCAGGGAGGTCATGGGAGGGTCATGGAAGGTCATGGCACCCACGCACCCAACATCCAACCACCNTATATATATATATATATATATAAAACCTTCCTCAGTCAAATGGTAGAAAGGGGTTTCCAGAAGAAGTGTGAATGGAGGGATTTCCTGGGAATCATGACATGGCAACATGGTGAACTCAGGGCAAGTGAAGCTACAGCCGCCGTCACCACCCATTCCCAACCAGACTCCATGTGGGCAGGGAAGGAAGGATGGGGGAAATCATAGTATAGCAACAGAAGTGGCACCCGAGCCACCAGACACCTTCAAGGCAGCCCGGTGCCACCAAGTCCAAACTCCCTAGGCACAGCATGGAACCCATGGGCAGCACATGAACAAAAGGGGAAGAGAGCAGGGAGTCTGAGAGTACAAAAGCCATGCCAGGGAGAACCGAAAGCAGCACCACCTCCATGCCCGGCAGACAGGACAGTCCAAAACACCCACAGCCCCAACCACAGGACACGTTGGGTGAGATCAGACAGAACATTAACCCCACTGGAACGTCATTGTAACACTGCTGTAACATGTGCAATGCATGGTGCAGGGATGCACAGGGCAACAGTACAGCCCCGCAACGTAGATTGCGAAGGTCAAAGTGGTGTCACAGGTGTCCCAAAGGGGAGCTAGCTCCATCAGAGGCAACACCCATATACATACATCTGCTGCGCAGATAGGTTAGCCCAAAGTGGCAGGGATCCCAGGCTCTGGGTAAGGAACAAGGCGCAGAATGACCCACACAAGTCAGCCGAAGTGGGATGACGGGGCCACTGGAGCAGACAATCCAGGGCTGCACTGATAACAGGACAGCATCACAAGGATGGTGGGAACACACATTGGCAGCCCCAAGACAATCCCCACAAACACCTTCCCTCCCCTGGTCTTTGGGAGCAGATCACCCTCTGCAGCAATGAGAACACGGACAGTGCTGTGCAGAACAATACAAACAAACAGTTTAATCAAAACAGCAGAAGGAAAAACGAAACAAACTAGGGACGCCTCCCCTGGGCCCTGCTCCACTGGGTGTTCTGGGCCCAGGAGAGGTTGTGAAGCTGCCGGTGGATGTTGAGGAGGACCTCCATAATCTCATTGCACTTCTCTGCCCTCGCCCGCAGGAGCACTCACACTGAGAGAGAGAAAAAGAGAGCTCCCCATGCAGCCTGCCTCCCATCAGCACACCTCCCCTGTAGCCCACAGTGGGGAAAGGGTGGATGAAATGAAAGCACGAAGGGGTGTGTGTGTGTGTGTGTGTGTGTGTGTGTGTCACTCATGGGCCACTTGGTATTTGCGGCTTTCCTCCCTAAAGTTGGCCACTGCTGCCTGCAGGCCCTGTGCTATCTCAGCCAGGCCCTGCAGGGCTATAACAGCATCTATAATAAAAACAAAACATATGTCCTGTAATAGTAGATGTGGGTAGATGCTCAGAACATTATTTATTTATTTATTCATTTATTTATATATTTCAATTCCTTACCCTGCCCTTCCCACCAAAGGCAGCTCAGGGTGGCTTACAATATTAAAAGTATATGGCAGCAGACAGTACAGTATATGGCAGCACACAGCTCATACATGCATCCCCGAGTACCTATAGCTCCACGAGGCTTTGGCCTGGCCAATCCATGTTTATTGTGGCACCTGCTCCATGACGGCGCAAAATGCAGGCCTAACAGGGACATGATCAAGGTGTGGAATACACTTACGGGGCTCCTCCTCCCTCTGCCATGGTGCTGTTGAGCCATATGAGGACACGTGGAGGAGCATGGCCAGGGCCACGACCAGGCCACATGTGGATCATCACAGCGAGGCAAGGCTGAGAGAAAGAGGCAGGACATTAACAAACAGACACCAGAGCTGATACATGGCCCACAGACAAGAGGTAATCCCAATAAAAATTCACACAGAGGGAGCACTCTATCCCAACAATGAAGGCCATTCATGGCACCCATGGTTAATGGCATGGGTGCAGCACTCCAACAATTCTTGCAGGCCGCTGAAGTGCTGTTCAGAAGCATCTGAAATTTGCAGAGGGCATGCATATGCTGGTTCAAGCATGCAGTCCAGCACTGGACCTCCATGCTGGACACACAGAGCAGTCTTTATGGCAACAGCACATCTCGCAGATGAAGGGCATGGATGAGATTGTGGGCAATAAGGTGGTCCAGACAGGCCAGGTGTATGTAGATGGATGCCATGATGAGGAAGGTTTCCTGTGCATCCCAGTTCCTGACAATACACATTGCTCTGATCACCTACGGCATTCACCAAACCGTTCCCACAAAGAGAAGGACATGAGTCCAGTACAGTAGCGAGGACTGGTGGGAGACCATCCTGGCCACCTGGGGGAATGACCAGTGGATGGAGTATTTTAGAGGTCCCCAAAGTCTACTATCCTGCCTTGCTGGTATCCTACAGCCACACCTGGAGAAGGAAGCTAGTAATCGTGAGGGACCCCATACCAGTGGGAAAGCGCATGGCCACAGCCATTTGGAGGCTGGTAACCCTCGATTCCTGCTGCAGCATGACACAGCAATTTGGGGTGGGAACCTCCTTGTCGAAGTGTGCATGGCTATTGTAGAGAGACTCATGGAGCGGGTGATCCAGCTGGTTGACCTTAAGGAGGTGATCAATGGCTTTGCTGCAACGGGCTTTCCCCACTGCATCGGAGCCATAGACAGGACTCACATTCCTATAATTCATTCCCCAAACAGCAAGGATGATTATCTTAATAGAAAGGGTCAGTTCTCCATGTCCCTGCAAGCCGTCGTGGACCACAGGGGCCACTTCGTGGACATCTTTACCTGAGTGTCAGGAAGGGGCCAAGATGTGAGGATCCTCCAAGCGTTGCCATTCTTCGCACGGAAGTACGTGGAGGAAATTGCCCCGAATATATTCAGGGTTATCAAGGGTGTGACCATGCGTCCTGTTATCATCAGAGATCCAACCTATTCAATCACACTGTGGTTGATGAAGGCATACCCTGTGCCACAAACGCCTACCCAGGCAATCTTTACTGCCAAGCTTCACTCCACCCTCTGTGTTGTGGAACATGCATTTGGGGTTCTGAAAATGTGGTGGCACCCCTTGTGGAATAGAAACAAATTCAACCTGGATAAGGCCCCCATGCTTGTGATAACTGCATGTATACTCCACAATAACTGTGAGATCAGGGGTGTATGTGTAGTATACCCTCAACTGTCCTCTCCTGCCTCTTATGATGATCTGGTGCCCCTGTTCCAACGGGGCTGCAGTGGCGCAGAGAAGCGCTTATTCCACTGGAACTGGGACGCCCTTGCTTGACACATTGCCCACATGCCGGGTGGACAGTGAGTAGGTAATTGCTTCCCCAACACCCTCCATGGTCTGCACCCATTTGTATATCTATACCACTTCACTGTCAATAAATGCACTATGGTTAATGGGCATATATGTGTGTTGTTTCCTCTTTAAATACACCATTGGGCCTAAGACGGTCTTCCTTCTTTGCTACAGCCATTAAGAGGGCTGTCCTAGCATTTGGGTTGGGAATCCAACGGGGGGAAGCCCCATTCCCACTGTCTGATCGATTTCCTATTGGGGGAGGGGGAAGGGATTGTGTTTGACACCTCTGGCCGGTACTTTCCCCTCCTGACCATGATCCCTGAGCCTTCCGTTCAACCTGGTGACCCTTTCCACCTTGGGCAAGAATGCCCTGACACAGCTTTATGGGTGACTTAACATGATGCACATGGTGAAGAGAGGGATTCCAATAATGGTACAGTGGGAGCAATCTCCCCAGCCACTCAGGAGAGCTGATCCACCTCACTGTGGAATGGCATTGTGTGCCGGGCCAACCCGGGAGGATGTGGTAGGGGTGCAAGTGAAGCTGGTGCTTGCCTGTGATGCGAAGGCATAACTGTCAGCTGTCATCTGGCTCTTCCCCATTCCTACCCATTGTCCTGCTGGCTTAACTGGTTGTCAGAGGGGACGTGGCTGTGTCTCTCCTGGTTCTTGAGGTGGTGGTGGTGGTGGCGGCTGTCAAGGGACATGGTACCTGTCAGCTGTCATGTTGCTCCCCCTCTGCGGCTCCTTGGGGCACCGTCCCCCGCCCGGGATGCGGTGCGCTTATCTGGCTGTCGCCATGTCCATCCATTTTGAGGCATACAATATAGTTCTGTGACCCCAGGCAGCACCCAAGACATGCAAAGTCTATCAGCCCCATCCACACTTGGGGTCCTGATGACCCACCGTTTGAGAACCTCTGCTGATGGTGTCGCAGCCAGAAGGGAAAGAACTCAGCCTTTTTAGGCTGCACTATTACTCCGAGAGCCTTCCATTGAAGTCAACGGGACTACTCTGGAGTAAGCGGTTTGATGCTTGCTACCTTATTCTTTAATTCTTGGACTGTTTTGAAGTCTGACTCATCGCTTCTGACCGTTTGGGCCTTGGCAATATTGCTAGGCACATAGCTCATTCAGGAGCTGTGCTGCCATATGTTCTCTACCCCTCAGGCTATGCGGTACCGCCTTCTCCAAGGGGAACAGATGCTGCAAGGGGTTGTTAAGCCTGCCACTAGGAACACTAATTGCCATGCTGATTGCCGCTGGGTGCAGAGGGGGGCATACCACTGGGAACAGTTGCTTCACACCCTTCCCCTTCTTTTCCTTTTCAACCTACCCACAGCAGAGCAAATCCTAGGCCTCGTAGTCTCACCAGCACGGAGGCTGTTTCTCCGTTTAGTCCTTCTGTCTCCCCCTTGACAGCCCCTAGTTTACCCAGCTAATTGTTAGCATCTGTTAGAAAGCACTTTCAACCAAGATAGCAAAGCTGGGTGGGAAGTCTTAGAATCCAGGTTTTTCAGAAGAAACCACCTTGTTTCTGGATCAGATTATACACTTCCTTGAGCAATAAGAACATAACAGAAACCCCAGTGCCAGACGGCTCCCAGCTCACCGGGCTAGAGGAAATTACCCACTCCTTTGATTTGCATTTATTACAGGAGCTGGATGCAATGATCCCACTCCCTCCCTGGAGTCAAACATATTTAATTCACAGGGTCACTGTGATGCTGGGGAAAATGCTATCCAAATTAACTCATGTTTCCTCCAGCTGAAGTCAGGAACATACCACTTTAAATATTATTTCATTTTTTATTTATATATATTAAAACTTATATGCCGTCCCTTCCTGCCTCAGGCATCTCGGGGCGGCTAACAACATTTAAAAAACATTGAAAACGTATTAAGTCCAGAAGCAGTCATTTGTATCGCTGCTTTGTGTTGTGGAATATTATTTTAGAGAAATAGGGTTTGCTATGTTGGTTCCAAATACAGACAATAGAGAGAAAGTAGTAAAGTGATGTCTTTTAATGGACCAACTATAGTGGAGGCATGCAAGCTTTCAGATGTCACAAGGTCGTTCATCAGGCAAGACTGGGATTACAAAAACCCATATAATGGAGTTACAAAAAACTAGGGTTACCTTTCCTTCCCTTTAAAAGAGGATGCTTACTTATGAAAAACACATGGTGCGGGGCTACACTGGAACCAGTGCAGCCCTGCACCATGTATTTTTCATAAGTAAGCATCCTCTTTTAAAGGGGATGTATAGGAACCCTACAAAACCAGTAAAACAATCCCAAGGACAATAACAATTGGGATTGTTTTATTGTTATTGTCCTTGGGATTGTTTTATTGTGATTGTCTTATTGGTTTTATGTTAATCTTTGTGATTACTGAGTTTTTATAATTATTGTACTTTGATAATTGTTTAGATTTTGAGAATTGATTTGTTACATGAGTTAGTCCTTGATTATCACTTATTATTGAGGAATTAATTATTTGAAATCAGCTCTCACTTGTGGGCATGGGGTTAATGTTAGTTGTGTATATATATATGAATTTTTAATACTATATTAAATAGTTTGTTCCTCTGTTTTTTTGGTAGTTTGGTTTGCGTTTTAGCCTGTGGCTGAACGGAGGGACATTTGCTGCTGGGGATCCATACCCCATTGGGGTGTTTTGTGTGTCCGTGTAAAAATGGCAACATGTATAGTGGGTGGGTAGTGGGTGGGGACTCGGGAGTGTCTTGTCTGAAAACGCCCAGTGAAAAGGGGAGGGAGGTGAGAGATCCAGCTCAACCTTCAAGAGTAATCCAACCAATAATGAAGGGGTGGTTGGATGCTGCTTACTATCAGCCAGGTGTAAACAAATTCTCCCAGACTCAACCACTGCATATACAGACTGACTAGAGTCCTCCCTCCCAGAGGTTTGGAAGTAAAGGGAGCTAGTGCTCCAGCCTGTGCCCTGGTAACACCAGTATTCCTCCAAGTTCTTCCTGCCCACTTCATGGTGTTTCTCAGCCATGAACTGGAGAGGTCACCTCTACCAGCGAGAGGGTAGTTTAGTTTCAATTAGCGATGTTCTTTCTGACCGATAATGAACTTCAGGAGAGTTTAGCTCAGATGAGCTTTGTGTGACCCCAACTCATTTCTAGTTTTCCTGCCCAGCCAGCTGTTGGCCCCTCTGCTGAGATTGCTAGCAAAGGTCCTAATTAGTGCTAATGGCTAATTCTATAGCCAATTCGGCATGTAGCTATGCATGCATACTGAAATATGGGGTAATCAAGTAAATGTCATGACTTGATTCAGGATCTCAGCCAGTTGCTACAGGAACCAAGAAAGATTTTTCCATCATTGTGCAATTAGCCAAATGTGTTAGAGCAGGGCCGCCAATGGAGAAGACACAGCAAACACAGGTCTCTGCGTTAGAGGTTCGTCTGAAGCATCACTTTGTTGCTTCATCCGAAGGCAGGATCGTGTACTTACTTAAAGGACCAATAGTGGATGCCATGTAGCAAATTCTATATTGCTTTACATTGGTAAATCCCCAGGAAGATTTTCAAAGACAAATATTGTAATTAGGTGCCTAACTGGAACCCTGGAGATTCATTTGAGCCCCAGTCTAGACATCTTTTGGATGCAGTGTAAGACTTCTTTATTTGGTTGGGCATTTGGCTAGCAGGGATAGCGTCTGACTCAAGGAGGTTTAGGGTAAGGAATTTTAACTAGTTTTATCAATTTCCAGTTAGGATTTGTATGTTGTAACCCACACCAAGTCTTCAGGATAGGGCAGGATAAAATTTATATAGATTACTAGCAAGACTTTCAACTGAAATTAGGCATTTAAAATACCATTTGTGCCTTTGAAAATCACCTCTGTCCATATCTATTTCACTACAGTGTAGCCTCCCATATATGTACACCTCAAAGGAGAAGCTATTTGTCCAGATATGGCATGTGACTGAATATGGGGTGGCAGGGGTTCAATGCTGATTGGCTGCTGAGCACTGCCAAGCATGCATTAGATCTTCCAAAACTAGCAGGGGACATAAAGAATATCTAGAATAGAGAGAGATTGGGGTCACTGAGATTTAGATTACAGAGATTTTACTGTAATTCCAGACAATAAACTACAGTAGTCAGGGTGAAAACAGACATGCACGCAACTCTGCTTTAACTCTGCTTTAGAATTTCTTATGCATGTTGCAGGGTTATATTGGTGCCCTATGCAGCCCTGCAACATGCATAAGAAATGTTAAAGCGGGGTTAAAGTGGAGTTAAGGTGCATGTCTGTTTTTGCCCTCAGAGAATGTTAAGGCTGCCCAGTTAAGTACTCTCACCTGCGGCAGCGGTGGCGACAGCGGGAGGGGCAAAGGAAGATGCGGCAGCCCGAAGGAGCCGGCTGACGGGAAAAAAACCTGTGCAAATGGGGATCTGCTGCGGCTTCTCTCGCGCATGTCAGGGCGGGATTTTGCACCCTGACATGCGCGAGAGAAGCCGTGGCAGATCCCCGTTCGCACCGTCTCTTTTCCCGTTGTCCACCTCCTCCAGGCTGCCGCATCTTCCCTCCCGCTGCCGCCACCGCCGGTGAGAATACAGCCTTAGACAACTGGAACTAACAAAGTTAAGAATGTGTTCACAGAAAGCCTTTATAATGTTGCCGCTTTGCTCATATGAATTATGACTACAGTCACAGCCATCATTTTATGTCATTTCTGCAACAAGACAACATATTGTAGTTTAAATGTTTCTACCACTTTAGATGCACATGTAACATTTCATAGTCCTTTCTACTAACCTCTGTATGCCAGACAAAATGGAACGTGAGAGACATTGAAAATTACACATTAAAATGCAGCACACACACACACAACATGCTATAGGTTAAGGATTAAAAAAAAAAAAAGAGCAGTAGAAAATGTTGACACGGAAGAGCCACCTAAACTTACACCTAAGACCTTGTTCACATGTGGTTGTGTTGCAGGTTCTACTTTCCTGCTATACTAGGGCATTCTCGGTGGTAGGGCCGCAGCTTTAGAACTCCCTTCCGGAGGAAGCTCGCCTGGCTCCTAGCCTATTAACATTCCGGCGTAGTTGTAAGACCTGGCTGTTCACCCAGGCCTTTGGGAGGGAGGGTTAGGGGGAATGTTTTAGTTCCCCCACCTATTTATATTTATACTGGGTTTTTTTGCCCTGTTTAATATTTTAATATGATGTGAATTTTTAAAATTTTTAAAATTTTATTGTATGTTTTAATGTTGTAAGCCGCCCCGAGCTGCATGGCAGGAGGGGCGGGGTAGAAATTTATAAATAAATAAAATAAATAAATAAATACTATAACGTTCTATATGGAGTCACTGCTGTACGACTTTTTTTTAGCTTACGTGGTGACTCTACGTTAAACTATGGCAACTTGCTCCCTGACAAACTACATGGGCTGCCCACCTGGCCTTTACAATTCTAGTGTAGTCTAGTGGCTAAAGCATATGTTAGCTTGGGACCTGTCTTAGCCATGAATTCACTGGGTTGCTTTGGGCAAGTCATACTCCCAGCCTCAGTTTCCCTATTTGTAAAATGGGAATAATAATGCTTTACCTCACAGGACTGTTCTAAGGGTGAACTAAATATGCACTGAATACTGAAAAGACTATATACATTTATAATAATGGGCACTTTGTTACAAATGCTGCATGGTGAGATTTTCATGCCAGCTTTCATTAGACCCATTTAAAAAATATTATTTTTTACCTGTGAGACCCCACTTTGAAACTTAAATATAACCCCATGTCCCCAGACAAGAAATACATGCAAAACATATTAAATATCAGTGAGGACCATGACCCCATTTGGGTTCCTGACTCAGTTTGAGAACCCTTGAATTAGATTTGCATGCCTAGTCTTCTTACCAGCACCTAAGAAGGCTGCTCAGAATCAGGGTTCAAGGTTGAGTTGGTGCAGGATGAGGTCAGGTGTGTTGGTGTAGGATCAAGGTCCAGGAAGTAGAGTAGTTCAGGACTGAGATACAGGGCCCAAGAGTCACAACGGGGGTCAGCATACAGACAGCCCAAGGGAGCAGGATAGACAAGCCTGGATGGACAAGGCAAAGCTGGTACCAGGAATAGTGGGATCCGTGGGCAGTCGTATAGGGGGGTCCCCAGGCACTCGCATAGAGGGCACATAGAGCAGAGGCCATGCCCCGGTATCTGGGTATCCAGACTCACCAGCAGGATCTGAAGGACTGGGTTCTCAGAGGGAAGGTCAGAAGAGACCATCTCCAGCTGGCCCAAAGGACACACTAGGGATAGGGAGTCTGTACAGGAAGGATCCCATCTCTACAGCAGATCCCTGCAGGCCAGCACCACTACTTCTGCACCGCCAGGAGGACTGAAGATTGTGTCAGTAGGGAAATGCTGGACTATCAAAAGACTGGAACTACTACAAACATACAATAATAATGGCAAGAGAGAGTCAAGATAGAATTTGATTTTGCTTAACCTTGTGGTCTACGTGTTCTCTCTTGCCTGGCCATTATTCTCTCAGATGTTAGCTTTTATCACAGAGCCCATTCCCTCATTAAAAAGAAAGAAACCACCAGCCAAGATTTCCGTTTATTTTGTTTCCTGCGATGGGTTTATTTTAAATGCATTAGATTTCCTTTTCAAGGGAAAAGCAGCCCAGCAGCTGATAATGAGTGCATATGGATCCTTTCAGTTTAACGTTTTGTTTATATCAAGCAATGGTTTGCCCACAAAGTGTGTGTTTTAAATTACTGCTGCTTGATTTTAAACCAAATATTAACCCACACAAGGGTGTGCAAGAGAGAGGACTTTTTCAGGACCATCCGATGAAAATCGGAGTCAGAATCTCTCCATTAACTTACAAGGTTAACATTGTAATAACAAGCAATTTTGTAAAAGGAAAGTACAACAGAGAGATGATTCCTTCTTTTTAAGTGATATCACTGCTTCTTCTTTTTGAGCTGCTGTCTTGCTTCTGTACTTGTCTGGGACAGACTGAATCATGCAAACACTGGGCTATAATATTAGTTACTCATGCGTCTAAGTGTCTGAAGGATGCCACTAGACCTTTCCTAGGACTCATATTAATCAGGACAAGACCTATCTGTCATGTACATACACAGCATCCTGTAATAAAAATAATACATTAAAATACGTCTTGGGAAAGGGTAAACTAATGCCTTCCCTCACATGTCTTTATATTAGAGAGGGGTCTGATTCAAAACTTCATGTGTTAGTTCCAGGACTGGGTGTGAATTCAGGTTCAATATTTATTCCATCTCTTTTCCAGAAGCATATAAGCACCCGCCCTAGAAGGGGAATCATCACCACCCACTGCCAGCAGCTCCATAGACTGCTGCTGTTGCTCGAAACCTTCTACCCCCACGAAGGCCAATTTGAAAGTTCCAGGCTCCATGGGCCAGGTAGGAGTTGGTGTGCATGCTTGAGAGATGTGCTCAGGATTGGGTGGGTGGGTGGGGGCCGGCCAGGAGGGAGAGAAGGGTCCAGATCATGTATCTGTGCCATGGATCCCTCCGCTGTCTTTGAGTGCATACCCTCATCTACACTCTTTTCTCTTGAGCCCAATCTTTCAATGCTTGAGAGTAAGGCTAGATTAGGGTGGCCAGATATGCAAATTTGAGAGGACACATAAGAAATACAGGTTGCAGGGCTGTATTGCCCCAGTGTAGCCCTGCAACCTGTATTTCTCATGTGTCCTCTCAAATTTGCATATCTGACCACCTTAGGATAGATCAATGAGCCAGATCCAGGAAATGGAATGGGGCCAAATGAAAAACAGCTGCAGGGGGGAGAATCTCCACTTCTGCTCTAATGGCTCCAGCAGAGCACGATAGAGCAGCAGGGTCAGTAAATCCCCTCTTGCACTGCCCAGAATCTGAGGTGGAGTGTCCTCCCTGTCCTCATCCCCTCCCCTTGCATTTCACTTTTGTCTGACTCTTTCTCATGAGCCATATTTGAGCCCACTGTCCTTCCTACAATTTGGATTTGGGAGCCAGTTTTTGAACTCACCACATTCAGGAAAGTTTTACCCTCAGAGCTGCCTGACCTCTCAGCTTTAAGAGCTTCCCTCCTAGCTGACCAGCCACTTCCCCTTAAGTGCTCCCAGCTGTGGCTGGGCTGCTGTTCTTTTGGTGTTTTCAAACAAGATGATAGCCCGCATTAGCACTCACCAGGTGGGTGTTCGCCTGCCCATCTAGTAGGTGTTCACCAAATGCTCACTAGCATGCACTCACTCACTCACTCGCAGTCTCTTGCAGTCCCCACACAGGGCATCCTCCAAGGACATAGTGGGACCACCATGCGGGCCAGTGTGTGCTAATGTGTGCCCATACATCCATCTCCCATCTATTAGGTTTGCCCGCATCCAGGTCTGCCAGCAGCACAGAGTCGTGCCTAGCACAGCTGCTAGAGAGCAATTAGCTGTGAAGCAGCTGCAAGAGGAGAAAATTCTTCCTGCATCCCTGCTCTCTCCTCTTGCAGTGGCTTCACAGCTGATTGAATGCTTCTTCTGATGGAAAGGGGCGGGGGCACAGCCAAGGAAGAAGCCTTCTCTGTGACCTCCGTGACAGGGTGGTCTGAATGGCCCCCTGTCCCTTTAAGATCTACGGGGTCTGAGGAGCGGGGCTCCTTTAAAGATCAGAACTGCAGGGGGACTGGGGAGGGACACTGTCAGAAGAGCTGAGAGCAGAGGTGTGCCTAGCAGACACACGTGGAGTGGTAGGCAGGTCCTCAGACTGGTGAGAGAGGCCGGCGGAGAACTGAGAGTGAGTTACAGGGAGCCCAGGCAGCAGTGCACTAGAGCTGTGCGGCACAGCCAGGGTTGCAACTGACATAAAATTAACAATCCACCTCAGAGGGCTAGGCAGCAGCTGGGAGCATTAGAGACAGCTCCAGGAGGCACTGGGGCCGGGAGGGGCACTCTGTGACACCCCTCTTTACATCAGTGAAGTACCCCTGCCATGAAGCAGCCTCAGCGCTGATCTCTGTGACGCCGCTGCCAGAGGAGAGCGCGGGAGTGCAGGAAGGCGCCCGAGCACAGGAGCGCTGCTTCTGATGGAAGGGGGCAAGTCACAGCCAGGGAAGAAGCCTTCTGTGGCAGGGACCCCTCTATCCATCAGAGCCAGGGCTGGGGAGAGGGAAAGCATTGAATGGTGCCACCACGTACGGTGGCTACTGCCAGCACATAAAATGCGGTCAGGGGGCTGCCTGCTTATTAGCTCAACACGCTAAAACATGTGAGTGGGAGCTGCGTGGGGGCTGCACTGACTCCAGAAGGCTATTTGTCTCATTTAAAAACACCCTTAAAGGGCCAACATTTTTGGTAAAAACAAATGAGAGACAAGACAATAGCCTACTGGCATCTGTGTTTACGCCATACAAACCTCACTCACAGCTTTAGCGCACCGAACCTCACAGATGGGCAGGTGTTCTGTCCTGTTGCACTCCACCCACACCCCTCCACCACCAAGAAGCGGTTGCTCCTTGAGGCTCTAGGCTTTCATCCAGAACTCTATGGTTCTGTTTCCGTGTGAGGTTGTTCACAACCTAGTTGATGGGATGTGGACGCAGTGACGTGGGCGTGCATTCCCCCAGATTAGCCAGCATTTGCCCGCCTGGCAGGCTCCACATCCTCTGAGACTGCTTTTATATGAGGCGCTGAAAAGCGTCTTCTGAGTCCCACGTTGAGAGAAAGCCTGGTGGGGGGAGTGTTTCCATGCTCCCCGCGCTGCCGGAAGTGACGTGTTTCCCGTTGCTGGCAGCGGGGGACTCAGAAGGTGCTTTTCAGTGCCTCGTATAAAAGCCGCCTTAGACCAATCCATGAGTCGGGGCTGCAAGGAGGGTGGGTGGAGGCAGTGGGTAAACATCTGGCGACCACCTAATACACGGGCAGGTGGACACGCATCTGGTGCAGGCTATTGTGGGCTATTCGAAACCATTATTCTAACGAACAGTGGTCAAAACTTCTTGTGGACAGCCAAAGCAAAGGACTCTCGCCAATTTTGGGTTATAATCCGGGCCTCACAGAGGAACAGAAATCTAGCAGGGGGAGATGGGATACATCCGACAGTGTGGCGGATTTCTACGAGACTCTATTTGCACCCCCCGGGTTGATACCAGCTGGCCCGGTTATTTTGCCCTTAGACGAGTTCCAACACTGGCCTCCAGTAAATCCGGAGGAATTAGTGGACCTGATATTACAGCTTAAACCCGGGAAAGCCCCGGGTCCAGATTATATCTCCCCAGGACTTTTGAAAAGCAACCCAGAATGGTGGGTCAGTCTGTTAGCACCTCTATTCACCCATCTTAATGAGACTGGTGCTTTCCCCTCAACATGGAAAGAGAGTTTTATCATCCCTATATACAAAAAGGGGGACCCCAAACTGCCAGAGAATTATAGGCCCATCAGTCTTCTCAGTATAGTTGCCAAATTATACGCCAGATTATTGCTGGACAAACTGCAAGCATGGCTAGATAGATCTAGTATATTAGAGCCTGAACAAGCAGTCTTTCAAAAAGGTCACTCAACCACGAACCATATATTTGTTCTATCAGCTTTGATATCTAAATATACTACCTCCAGCAGAAAGTTATATCTGTGTTTTATCGATCTTGTGAAGGCATTCGATTCCGTTCGTAGAGAGCAGTTGTGGGCAAAACTAAGAGGTCTGGGTATTGAGCCCAGGCTGTTATATCTTATGAAGCATCTACATACAGATAACACTCTATGGGTCCGTTATAACTCGAGGGGAGCTCTAGCCGGACCAGTCTGGGTATGGGCAGGAGTAAGGCAGGGGTGCCTGTTGGCCCCTGCCTTATTCAATCTATATTTGAACGACGTGGTTCAGGCAATGACCCAGATCAATTCCCACGCCCCCAAGATCGGAACACGTCGAATCCCCCTTCTACTTTATACTGATGACACAGTACTAATGTCACAGACGCCGATAGGACTCAAACGCCTAATGCATGCATTTGAAGAATATTGCCAGCGGAACTTCTTACGTATTAACTTTGGCAAGACCAAGGTTATGGTAGCTGGCGGTAGAGGGACAAAGAAGGTTTACCACTGGACAATTGGTAATAATTCTATAGACCAGGTCTGATGGTTTAAGTACCTTGGGGTAAATTTTTCTTCATACCCGGGGTGGAAGGCCCACTATGTGGCGGCAGTCACATCAGCCAAGAAAACCTCAATGGCCATTATAATATTTTATTTTGGTCAGGGAGGCAAATTGGTCCTCCCTGCTCTTCGGCTCTTTATGGCGAAAGTAGTCAATCAGCTTCTCTATGCCCTCCCTATATGGGGGCAGCCTTTTATTGCCCAATTTGAAGGGATCCAGAATGGTTTCTTAAGGTCAATCCTGGGAGCCCCTCGGGGGTTGCCTCAGGCTATTCTCAGGTCCGAGGCCCTATGTATCCCTCTTTGTGCCTACGCTCTGCAGGCTCTGGTAATTTTCTGGGCCAAAACGGTTCTGTTCCCTACTGGGAAACCCTCTCTTCTCTCTTTGGCTATCAACACAGGGTTAGGTGACACTTGGATCCAGGGGGTAGAGAAGGAGGTTCACCGCTTCGGGCTCTCAGCTGGATGCCTGAGTCCGCTGGGACAGGTGGCGGCTAAGAGTCTGATTATAAGGAGGGTGAGGGATCAGACGAAACAGTCAGAGTACGCATTGCTTTCTGCACAAAGGGTTGCACCAGCCTATGTTCCCTTTAAATCCACAGAATCTGGCGACTACTATCTTTACACCTGGCCAGATGCTGGGAAACGAGTAGTGTTTTTTAAGCTGAGGGTTAATTCATTTCCTTCAGCTCTTGTAGAAGGCCGGTATAGGAGGATTCTCCAGGCTCAGAGGATATGCCCACTGTGTCAGTTGAGTGAGGTGGACACAGTGGACCACATCCTCTTTAGATGTCCCATTTTTGCTGGCCCCAGGATCCGATATTTTGGGGGTCGCATCGGGCAAACCGTTGGGGCCGGTCAGATCCCTNGGAGGTTCACCGCTTCGGGCTCTCAGCTGGATGCCTGAGTCCGCTGGGACAGGTGGCGGCTAAGAGTCTGATTATAAGGAGGGTGAGGGATCAGACGAAACAGTCAGAGGACTCATTGCTTTTTGCTCAAAGGGTTGCACCAGCCTATGTTCCCTTTAAATCCACAGAATCTGGCGACTACTATCTTTACACCTGGCCAGATGCTGGGAAACGAGTAGCGTTTTTAAATCTGAGGGTTAATTCATTTCCTTCAGCTCTTGTAGAAGGCCGGTAGGAGGATTCTCCAGGTTCAGAGGATATGCCCACTGTGTCAGTTGGGGGAGGTGCACACACAGTGGACCACATCCTCTTTTTTGCTGGCCCCAGGATCCGATATTTTGGGGGTCGCATCGGGCAAACCGTTGGGGCCGGTCAGATCCCTTGGAATCTACTCAGCCTAGTGGATTCTGATCTGTCCAGGGCAGTGGCCAGTTGTGCGCAAGCCATATTGCGTATTCGTCTAGTATGCAATCTTTAAATGAAGGGTATGGGAAGCAGTTGGAAACCAGGTCTGACTAGTTAATCACCACATTTTTTGAAAGGCAGCTCCTGGACCATGAGAGAGCAGGGGTATCTGGTTAGGGTACCCCCCCTTTTGGGGGGATATCTCTTTAAACTGCTTGCGCTAGGCGTACCATGGGAACCTTACCCTGACTTGTGTTAGTAATGGGGTTAGAAGGTAGTGGTGGACTCTATGGGTTCCCCAATATTCATTGGACTCACCCCGGAAAAGGAAGGGGACTCCGGATGGGGGGAATATATAGCACATTGTTGCCTGTATCAGGCCGTACTATGGTAGTAATTTGCAAAGGTTGATATTTTAATTTGTAGCATATTTAAGTTTTATATTGAAGTTTGTATTTGTATTTGTTTTGATATTTTGTTAAGGCTTACGGCCAAACAATAAACTTATTAATTCATTCATTCATTGTGGGCTATTGTCTCATTTGTTAACACCCTCTGTTGCATCAGCCCAGAGTTTTGTAAAACATTTGGATCTCTAGGTCAATAGGTTGTTTGACTGACACTGCTGTAAGATAACTCATTCTATGCTTGGCATAGGCATTGCCAGAACTTGTCTTCCACTGAGTACACTCCAGTGTCACTACTAGCCACAGGGGCATGGAGGGGCAAGCTTTCCATTCCCCACATTTCCCACTCTTCCAGGACCCTTTCCTTCCAATACAAGTGGAGAAGAGCGAGTGGCCAAACTGCCAACTGAAGCATTAGCCCCTGTGGAGGGTTACAAGCAGGGTTCCATGGAGGATGATAATGGATTCCTTCTACCTGGGTGTGCAGCACCTTGTACCTCCCTGCAGGACCAAACTCTATGTGTGTGCAGAAAGTTCTGCTGAAGCTAATGGAGTTCCCCATGGGGAGGACTTGCAGAGCTGGGCCCTATATGGTACCGAGACTAATGCCATCACAGTACTCATTATAAGTCCTTGTATCCACAAATACTTATCTCAGCAGTAAATGAAATTACTTGGCTAGAGATTCTGGTTGATTAGCTGGGGAGCCCCGGCTCTCCAAATAGGATTGAAAAGGGGCCCAATTTCTGGATAGGTGTGTTCCTTTTGGTGCTTCTGTTGAGTGCTTACTTGGTGGGACAGTTTTCTCATAAGGATCATTGCCCCCGTGGCCCTCCTCGGTACAGGAAGTGGCTCACGGGCGGCAGCTGTTGTCCCTCCCCGCTGCCCTACTGAAAGAGAGCACGTGAAGGGGGGGCGCACGGCACAGAGGGAGAAAAAAGCTGCGCGAAGTGAGCTCTTGTGGGAGTGGGAGCTTGCGGCCGCCATCTTGGCCCAGGCGTGGATCCCGCCATTCTGCGCCTGGGTAGCATCGAGCGAACAGCGTGCTTGAGGCTCGCGGTTTTGTTGGGGCCTTTGAAGCAGTGCAGGTCTGTCTGGAACCGGGAACCTGGGCAACCGTGGGGGGCGCCAGTTGATGCGCACCTGGCACAACACACCTGCAACAAGATTTGGAAGGAAGAGTATGTGGATGTCTTCTCCCTGCTATACATGGAGCCCGTCCCCGATCCCAATGCTACTGAGAAAGAGAAGGAGAAGGAGCGCTTTAAGCACACTAAGGTAGATAGAAATTGGACAAATTGGTCGGCTGCCTTCTCGGTACTTATGGGGGTCATGGTACAGGTGGCTCCAGATAGGGCCTCGGAATTAATAATGTACCAGGATATCGTGCACAGGGCCTTTGACATCGGTAACCCGGGGCCGTGGCTCTGCTATGATGAGGGATTCAGAAAGAGGGCGGCAATCACCCCAGGCCTTAGGTGGGACATATATGCCCAGGACCTGTGGCTAGAATGTATGTCCAATGTAGCAGGATCACACAGGACGGACAGCAGCCACACCTTGACGAGGGGGGGAGTGGCTCCAATGAATGACCCCTTTTGACCAGGTGGGCGCCGTGTTAGCCAGAAAGGAGGGACATGTTGGGATTTCAATGGGACTGGGGGTTGCGCCCGCTCCCCGTGCTGCTTTAGGCACGCTTGTTCCCATTGCAGGAGGGGACATTCTGGGGTACAGTGCGGTAGGGTGTGCTCATCCCCTCGAGGCAGGCAGCAAGGAAAGCCAGGGGCAGGGCCCACCCAACAGCAAGGGGGAGGCAAGGGCCCCAACCCTGGTCAGCCATAGCGCATTGGAGCACGTGCTGAGGGGCTGCCCAATGAAGGGTGAGGTAGAGTACGTTGTGTCGGGGTTTAAGGAGGGGTTTGTGATCCAGGCTAAATTTGAGCAAGTTAGGAAGTGGGTGAAGAACCTCCAGTCAGTTGGGGGGAAGGAAGACTTGGTGGCTGCCAAACTTTGGAAGGAGGTCGCCGAGGGCCGGATCGCAGACCCATTCATGACCCGTCCTTTCCCCGACATCCACGTTTTCCCATTGAGTATAATCCCCAAAAAGCAGGCCGGGGAGTTTCACCTCATTCACCACCTCTCGTACCCCAGGGGGTGGTCCGTGAACGACGCGATTCCCCCAGAACTCTGCTCGGTCCACTACACATCCCTGGATACGGCAATTGAGATGGCATGGGAATGTGGAAAAGGGGCGCTGCTGGTAAAATGCGATATTAAATCAGCATTTCGCCTGCTGCCAGTCCACCCTGGGAGCTCCTGGCTACTCGGGTTCCAGTTTGGAGGCTACTATTACTACGACAAGGCGATGCCCATGGGGTGTTCGATATCTTGTTCAGCCTTTTTGCTTGTTTCAGCTCCCTGCTGGAATGACTGGTTCGACAAAGAACGGGGTCTCGATGTATTATACATTATATTGATGACTTCCTGTTTTGGGGGCGCACAGGGTCGGGAAAGTGCAAGTCGGCCTTGGAAAGCTTCCAGGCTATGGCTATGGAGCTGGGGGTCCCCCTAGTCCCAGAAAAGACAGTTGGCCCAGTGACGATCCTGTCATTTTTGGGGATTGAACTGGACACCATCGAGCAGGTGTCGCACTTGCCGGTGGACAAGTTAGCAGCCCTAGTCAGGGACATTGATGGCCTCCTGTTGCACCCAAAGGTGACGGTAAAGCAGCTGCAGGGCCTGCTAGGGGGTCTCAATTTCACGTACAGGGTGGTGGTGCCAGGACGGGCATTTTTATCGCAGCTTTACACGAAGGTTGGGACTAATCTGCCTGGGCATTGCCACATTAGGATCATGGCAGAAATGAGGGAGGATTTGAGGACTTGGCACCACTTCCTCCACAGCTTCAATGGTATTAGCATGTGGCGACAAAGGTGGCTACTGGAGGCAGGGATACAGATCCAATTGGATTCAGCCAGATCGTTGGGCTTCGGGTTGTACTGAGCTGGCCAATGGTGCAGTGCACCATGGCCTGCAGAGTGGGTGCATGAGGGGGTAACGAGGGACCTTACATTCTTCTAACTTTTCGCCATAGTTCTAGCAGTTCATTTGTGGGAAAGGGAGTTCGCAAACAAAGCTATATTGTTTTGGTGCGATAATCTGATGGTGGGCCACTTGCTGAATTCAATGTCTTCCCATTCAAAGAGGGTGATGGGGTTGGTGAGAGCGTTCATCCGGCAGTGCCTTAGCAATAACATATTATTCACGGCCAGACATGTCCCAGGGGTTAACAATGGTATAGCCGATGCACTCTCTCACCAGCAGATGGAGCGATTCAGACAGTTGACACCAGAGGCCAGAAGGGAACTGGAGGAACTCCCTCAGGGAACCTGGAGCATTGGATGGTAGAAATGTTCCAGGCAGTGCAGGGATCGTTGGTGCCCCGCACGAGAGCGGCCTACTCACAAGCGTTAGCGGAATTTCAAAACTATAGGGAAGAAAAGGGATGGGGAACCCACTTCCCAATCACAGAAGCCCAGTCAATCCAGTTTGCTATCAGTCTAAGGAAAAAGGGGCTAGCGCCGGGGACAATTTCGGGCAAATTGGCTGTGCTGGCTTTTTATAATAGATTAGCAGGCTTCCCGTCCCCTAGTGGGGGGTTTCTAGTTAGAAAAATGTTGGAAGGGTGGCAAAGAGAGGCCCCTTGGGGGGTTGACACCAGGCGGCCGATTACACCAGCGATCTTAACGGATGTCTGCCGGCAGTTGCCCAAGATTTGTTTTTTGGTTTTCGAGCCCAAACTCTTTGATAGCCTGTTTAAAATTGCCTTCTTTGGGGCATTTAAAGTTAGTGAGATTACGGCTGCCTCACCCACAGACCAAGGTGGAATCGTGGTAGGTATCGACGATGTTCATCTGAGCGATGAAGGCTTGTCTGTATTGCTAAAGGGTTCAAAAACAGATCAGCGGCAGCAGGGCCAGATGGTTAGGATGGCGAGAATAGCAGAAGGTCACCTATGCCCTGTTAGGGCTCTGGAGGCCTATCTGGACCTGCATCTGAGCAGGCCAGGCCAGCTGTTTGTTCCTGCAAGCGGTTCATGGGTCACCAGGTACCAATTCTTATCAGTGCTCTGTAAGGTGCTAAAGAAACTGAAGTTGCCACCACACTTATTTGGTTCCCACTCCTTTAGAATTGGGGCAGCAAGCTGCATGCCAGAGGCAGGCCTGTCAGAGCAGCACGTAAAAGAGATTGGCCGTTGGAGGTCNTTTTTTTACATTGCAGCCATTTTTAAATGGCTGCAATGTAAAAAAAACGGTACCCCGAAATCCGGTACCGGGTCCGGATTACCGGGCCGAATCCGATAATGCCAGTACGCCCGATACCGGCATTATCGGATACCGGATTCTACCGGTTTCCCACCCCTAGTAACCAGTGTTTGTCTTCCATAGGAAACAACCTGCTGACAGAGCAGAAGAGAATCGTAATCATGGGCCACAGTATGGTTTACTGGGCCGGCAAGCAAGCGGGACACTCGTATTGGGGAAGCCAGCTTGGCATGGGGCATTTGGCGGAGGTGAGGTGGCAAGGACGAAGCAAGATGAGATGGGCTCAGTTCCTGCCGGTGGTCCACTCCTTGGCGAAGGAATCACATCCAGACATATTGGTGATACATTTGGGGGAGAACAACCTACCGGTGGAAACAGGTTTGCACCTGGTCACCAGCATAAAGACAGACCTGGTAGTGGCAAAGCGGGTGCTCCCGAATACAATGTTCGTGTGGTCCGAGATGCTGGAGAGGATTAGATGGAGAGATGCCCTGTGCCCAGCAGGTTGTTTCCTATGGAAGATAAGGCCAGAAGGAAGGTGAACAAAGAGGTGGCCAAGTTGATGACCGATATGAGTGGGCAAACCATCAGGCACCCAGAGATTAGGTTTTCCAGGCCTGAGTTATTCCGGCCCGATGGGGTTCACCTGTCTGTTGAAGGGTTCAAGCTGTACCTGAAGGCACTACAAGGAATGTTGAGTCAGCTTATGGATGAGTCTAGCCAAGCAAGGCTGGCAGTCTCGAGTGGCAGGGGTCCTGAGAGTTAGTTAACTTAGACGGTAGGGATAGTCTGCTGCCAGGTCATCTCCTTACGAGATGGGGTCAACGTGAATGCTAGAGCTTGACCGGCCAGCGTCACGCAGGATCCAGGAGGGGGGGCCGGGTCGCGGGGCCCTAGGACAGGGGCGGTCCAGCGTCCTCGCAGGCTGGGCTCACTTCCTTCCTTGGGTCACGGTAGGCAATGGCCTCCTGATCTGGCTCCGGGTGGCCTGGCAGGCGTGACATTGCAGCAGCTGTAGTTAGCACTGTTGCGGTACTGAAGAACATCATACTGCCTTAAGTTTATTATAGATGAGTTAGCAGTTAACAGTTAAGGTTGACAGGACCCGGAGGGGCATAGCCCCCTCCTCCCCCCAACTGGGCTAATAAAGTATTGGTGCAGCCTGATTTACCCCACAATAATGGTGTCCATGTCTTCTTTCAGGGGTGGGGGACAACTATATTTTGTTACAACACAGCTCCAGAGGAGGAGGGGCCACCCTTTCCAGTAGCTTGCTACACAAAGGGTGTTTTTTAGGCAAACAGCTGCCTCGCCTCTGCTCTGACTCACCCTCAGGTGGGCCGTCTGTTAAAAGCGGCCTGTCTGGGGGTGAGCCGGAGCAGAGGTGGGATAGCTGTCTGTGCTCTGAGGCAGCTCCACTGGCAGTGTTCCAGAACGTCCCAGAGCACTGAAGCAGAGCCAGCCACCCAGACCAGGAGCACCAGCCGGGGATGGAGCGGTGGTCCATCTACTCGGTGGACAGGCCACTGTAGCTCCAATCCTGGCCAGGAGTTGCCCTGTCAATGCCATAGAGCTGCAGGGGGCAGCCTAGAGTGGTGGCTGATCCGCCCACAGCTCTATGATGTGAGGGAGGGGGATGTCACGCAGGTGGACTGCAGACCGCAGCAGTGCTGGGTCCGTTTAAACCTGGCGCTATCGGAGCTCCATGCAGGGGAAGCAGGGGTTTGCCAGTCCCAGAGCAGGTCTGCAGGTGGTCCATCTAAAGACATCCATAGTCTAGCTATTAATAATAATTATTACTGCTCTTTGTGTAAACACTATATTGAGCAGTAGGTAATGGTACTTCAGTACCACTGCAGCTAACTATCTTACAGGAAATTGTTTAGGTGCAGTCCTGTGCTCATGAAGCCCGTGACTTTGTACCATTGACTTTCATGGATGAAGATAATACTTTTTGTACATAAAACAGAAACTGTGAGGGAAGGCGGTTAGAGCGGCGGTGGTGTAGGACTCGAACTGAGGATGACTGATTGCGGGACAGAGCCCATTTGAAGTCCTATGCTATGGCTGTGTGGGCTGCAAGCTTCTTTGCAGCCATCATAGCATCTGTGAAGTCAGGTGGAGCTGACTGGTGGAGCTTTTCCAGGTGGTGAGAGGCTTGGTCAGTCTAGCCCATCTCCACCTGGAACTGGAGTCTTCCAGTGCCCGCTGTGACATGTTTGTGGATTATTTTGTGGATAAATTGCTCGCATTCACAAAAACGTCAGTGTTGCCTGTTTAGAGACAGTGGCAAAGTCAGAGGTTATGAAGGCTCCATATTGTTTGGTGTTAAGGGATCAGTTTTAATTTATGATGCCCACTGATGCAGGGGATGTGCTGGGGGCGGTTAGAGCCACAACTTGTGAATTAGATCCATGCCCGTCCTGGCTGGTGAAGTCCATCTGGGAGACGTTCGGTCCATTGCTGGCTGGGGTAATAAGTGCCTCCCTACAGGAAGGCAGGGTGCTGGACGCCCTTAAGGAGGCCTTGGTGTGGCCTCTACTCAAGAAACCATCACTTGACATTGATTCTCCCACCAGCTAACTACCTGTCTCTAACACCCCCTTTTTAGGAAAGGTTATTGAATGGGCGGTGGCTCAGCAGCTCCAGGCACACCTTGATGCTATCGGTTTTCTAGACCCACAGCAGTCTGGCTTTCACCCAGGGTATGGCACTGAGACTGCACTTGTGGCCTTGGTCACCAACCTCTGAAATTTGACCTTATTGATTCTATTAGATCTGTCAGTGGCATTTGATACCACTGATCATGAGGTGCTGGTGACTCGCCTAGCTGGGGTGGGTGGACCTGTGCTTCAGTGGTTCCATTCTTTCCTGGCCAGGAGATCTCAGCGGGTGGTGCTGGGGGGGACTGTTTGTCATCTCCCCGGGACCTCCCATGTGGGGTCTCACAGGGTTCTATTTTGTTCCTCCCTTTTGTGTACATGCAGCAGCTGGGTGAGGTTGGGAGGGGGTTTGGGTTGAAGTGTCATCAATGTGCTGATGACACCCAGCTCTATCTCTTGTTTTCATCTTATTATTATTATTATTATTAACAAACATTTATATAGCGCCAGCAGTGTACATGGCACTTTACAAAGTAATAAAATAGACACGGTCCCTGCCCCTAGGGCTTACAATCTGAG
>QEPC01009887.1:1164344-1180943 GCA_003113815.1 Sphenodon punctatus | reverse complement strand
GTGGATGCAAAGTCTCAGGTGCGTGTGCTTGGCTTGGTTACAATCAGGTTGGTTGCAGCAGTCTGCAGAGGAGGGCAGACAGTAAGTATATGGGGAACGACTAGCAGGCATTGGGAAAGGAAAAAGAGGGTCTTGAGGAGGGATTTGAAGGAGCGGAGGGAGGGGACAAGGCGGATGTGGGTAGGGAGGAAGTTCCAGACATTGCCATTTCTCCCTACCTAAATGACTGGTTACTGATACCCCAGAAACCTTAAATGCCAACCTTTGCTTCACTCTAGATCTATGTGTAAAGCTGGGACTAACTATAAACGTACAGAAGTCCTGTCTGTCTCCTAAATGTCTTGTTGAAAAAGACATTTGTTCTGTTATTACTATATATGGACACTTTTGCTTGATTATTTTCATTTGTTTTGATTATTACTGCCAAATTCTTGCAAAAATCAATAAATGCCCTGCCCTCCATCTCCTCCTGTTCCCTCCCTATATTGGCAGGAGGGGAAACTGGGAGAGGAGGCTAGATTTTTTATTTATTTATTTATTTCTAGATTTATACCCCACCCCTCCTGAGAACAGATGAGGGGGTACTTTGGCATGTTGGGGGTGGTTTAAGCAAGGGGGTGGATGGATCTGTGAGACAAGTGGCAAGGAGGTGCTCTGTGTGGGAAGCTAAGGGGTAAAAAGTGCTGGGACTAAAGAGGGCCCAAGGCATGTGTGCAGATATGATGGACATTTATACAAAAAATGCAGATTTGTGTATTTGCATAAATGGGTTGGGCCTAACTATGCAAATTACACCCCTTACCAAGACTTTGCACATGGCCCCACAAACCCTAGGGCCGGCCCTGTAAGCAAGTGCACCTTGCAGTTCTCAGTTTCGTGACTGTGGGTGTTTTCAGACATGACGCTAACCCCAATTTAACCACACTTTAACCACACTTGAACATTTCTTATGCATGTTGCAGGACTGCATAGGGCACCAATACAACCCTGCAACATGCATAATAAATGTTCAAGTGTGGTTAAACTGGGGTTAGCGTCATGTCTGAAAACACCCTGTATCCCTGTCTCTCCCCCCCAGTGTTCATTCTAGATTGTAAACCCCTCAGGGAGGGATCTGTCTCTCCAGTTAATGATTGCTCAGTGCCAGGCATGATTCTGTTGTTAAAAACAGCTCTTCCTAGCTGTTTCAGTAACTGGTCCTACCCCACTCTGATAGGTTCTGGATACACATAAAACAAAAAGAGTTTTGATCTCTTGACCAAAAGAGCTCACTCACATTCTAAGATGAGAGACTACCGTTAAATACAGATCAGAAGCACAGGAGGTAATAGTGAGACTGTCATTGCTAGTATGAAAAGAGACCTGGTATCCCATCTAAGTATCTTTATTTAATTTAAATGAATAAATTAATTTACATTTATTTATTTAAATTTATACCCACTCCTTCCCCAAAGGCTCAGGGAGGCTTACAATTATAAAAACACAGTAAAATATGTCCCCTTAAAAAGTCCCCACCCTTACCCCAGAAACTCACCCACCCCAACCCCTACCCCGACCCCTATCCCTCTTTCTCCCTGCCAAATGCTTTGCCAAAAAGACAAGTGTCACACCATGTTTTGCACACATTTTCACAATGGTTTTTGACTGAAATATTAGTCACCCTTTGTTACGTAGCCTAGTGCATAAGGTGCTGAACTTGGGCCTGAGAGACTAGAGTTCAGATCCTGTCTTACCCATGCACACACTGGGTGGCGTTGGACAAGTCAACTTTCTCCCAGCCTCAGTTCTCCAGCTGTAAAATGGGAACGTACATACCTGTGTCTCTCCCTACATTCCTCCCCCACTTCTCTGTCCTAGAGCGTTTGCCCTCCAGGGAAAGAATCCGCCTTCAAAATCATAACTGTACAGCACCAGGCACATTGCTGTCACTATATAAATAATAATATGATCACAAGCAGTAAATGGTGCTTGTGTTACCAGCCTTTCCATTTGGCTGATATTTCTCAGCAGGGATTTCAACAGTTGAAGGGACAAGAAATCTAGCTCCATATCAGAAGGCTCAACGACTGCTGGTTCTATCTAAATAAATAATAAGGTGGAGAAGAAGATTTTCTTACTTCTTGCCAACACTTCTTAAGTCTGCTCAGGTCATGTGCACTGCTTATCTCCATCTGTCCATGTCAGAGTATTACAGGAACAAGGCTGCAGTTATCTTTATAATCAGTCACTTAGAATTTTCCCCATACTTTCGGAGATATACATTTCACATGCATGGTTTCAGCCTAGAAATAGTTTGATGAAATACATTTGGCCTTTATTAAATTATCCAAATATGTGTAATAAGCAATGGTGCCTGTATGCAGATGGATGGGAGCAGTGGAAATGCCTTCCAGAGAAGCAGAGAGATTATCACCTGGAACGGAGGAGGCTATTATAATGTATAAGCATGGTAGGTAAGCTGGATATTTGCTATTACAGTAAGAACCTTTGTTATCAGTTTCCTAAGCTTATGTGATTAAAATCTCACTCTTGTCTAGGCATTAACATAGATCTGGGTTTCTTTAGCACAGTCAGCTCTATAGTCAAATCTCTTTTTGCTTATGTCTGTAGGCGCCGTTGTAAAGGGAGAGTGTTGTATGCAGCAGTTGTAGCTCAGGTCTTTTTAACAGTTATGGCCACAGTAACTCCTAACACACTCTAGCCCCGCAAAGGTAAGGCCCACACTACACTTTGAAACTTTCTGTCATTGTTCTTTCCAATCTCTATTTTGTTAAAATATAAAAACTAAGAAGAGGTGGGAAAGTGACTAGATGGTAAGTCTTGCTGTCTAGGTTATAATAGGGCCTAGGTAAGATTTTCCACAGCAGGTTAGTTAAGATTTGCCGGGGGGTTCATGAACATTGGACACTGTAATATTAATAATAACTGCTTTTAGACGAGCAGGTCGCTGTTGCATGACCCACCTGCGCGATATTTCAGAATCCCACAACACGGGATTACATGAGACAACTGTAGGGGATCACGCACATGGGAGGCGGTCGCGCATTATTTGCTGACCACGAATTAGGCCGCTTTTAAACGAAGCGCTTACACGCGCCTCCTGAGCCCCGCGTTCAGAGGAAAGCCGTGCGGGGAGTGTTTACACGCTCCTGGTGCTACCGGAGGTGACGTGTTGCCCATTGTCAGCAGC
Source organism: Sphenodon punctatus (assembly GCA_003113815.1). NCBI lineage: Eukaryota > Metazoa > Chordata > Lepidosauria > Sphenodontia > Sphenodontidae > Sphenodon > Sphenodon punctatus. The sequence continues at coordinate 1,177,753 of QEPC01009887.1, read as the reverse complement.
GGCGGCGGCTGGAAACACGGAGCTTTGAAGAGGTGCGTTCTGAAAGCCTGAAAAGTGAGGCTTTCAGAATGTGCTTCTTCAAAGACCCACATTTTGAGCCGCTGCCGACAATGGGCAGCACGTCACTTCTGGCAGCGCAGGGAGCATGTAAACACTCCTCGCGTACCGCCTTCCATGAGCGTGATTTCCTACAGCTGTCTCGTGTAATCCCGCGTCACGGGATTTTGAAATATCGCAAGAGTGGGTCACGCAACGGCGACCTGCTCACCTAAAAGTGGCCTTATAGTCTTCTGTAGTGGCTTCTCAATCAGGCTCAAAGCATTTTACAAACATTCATGAATTGAACTCCCTGTGAGGGAGAGAGGTATTACTCCTATGATACAGAAAGAAACGGAGGCTCTGCGACTGGCATCCTGATTCCATTTCTTGCTTCAGTCACTTATACACTGCCTCTCCCTTGATCTCTCATCATTTTGCCTCATCCCATCTTTGAATCCTTTCATTTGTTCTGCTTTCTTTTCTGTCATCCCAAGCACCAGTTATTTGCCACTTCCCCTCTTTACTCACCATTTTTGCCCTAACCCCTACCTGCTGTGCTCTGTCAGCAATGCAAACTTCACACAGAGGTCTCGGTCCTTCTTTTGTCAACTCTGCCTCTTGCACATGCAGTGTCCCCCCATACCTCATGGACAAGCCCACCCCCACCCCCACTCTCTTGCCATTCAAATCCCTCCTAAAAGATTCATTTCTGCCTTTATAGACGTGAGGGGGGAATGAGCTGACATACATACTAGTGTGAGGAGCAATTAGAGAACCTTCAGTGCATCATAAAGACTTTGCTAGGTTACCCTTATATTATTGGTCACAGCCTTCCTGCTCCCCTCTGTCTATTCGGACAGCACTCTGCACATTGGGTGAGTAATTAATCTATTGGTGCCGTGCCATCCTCCCAAATGTATTTTTTGAGAGAAAGGAGCAACCCCACATGCCAGTAAGTCATTTTAGCCTTTTATATCAAGAATCCTGCATCTAATCTGGCTTTGAGCTAGACTTTTAAAGGCAAAAAATGGTATCTATGGCCTAACTCCATGGGATTCAGGCAGCTGACTGAAATGTTGTTGCCTATGAAAATCTACTTCACAAGCTCAGAATTCCATAGCCAGGGGCATAGGTCACTGGTAACTGTCAATAATGTGTATGTGTGTGGGAGGGGGCACGGGCACAGGAGTGGGGACTGGGCAGGGATTCAATAGGGTTCTATAAGGCTTCCAAAAATCTGAGGGCACATGCCCCACCCCCGGTGCCCTCGCACGAGTCACCTATGGCCAGGGAATACCCTTCAGCGTTGCGAGGCCTGAAGGTGGGACACACAATTATTCACCCAGAAAACTTATATGCTGTGGAACATGTGATGTTGATGTGTGAGTTGTGAAATTAGGCAGGTACAGCTAAGAGGGCTGAGGAAGCACTGTGAGATGAATGGATGGCCAACCCATCTACCTCACAGCACTCTCTCAAATCCCCTTAGCTGTGTGCTCCCAGGCCAGTACATTGAAAGTAGAAAGCACAGCTGGGGAAAGGCTGAGGGGTCTTACAGAATCTCATGAAAAGTTGGGGGGGGGGGGGAATTCTCGTTTGCTCATTCCTTATATGTAGCCCTATGTGCTGTGGGCTTTCCTTTGATATAGGCTACTCTTTTTATAAACCACTGCATAGGTCTTTATTTCTGCAATAAATAGTTTTCACCAGTAGAAGTGAACGGACACCATACTTTCCGGAAAAAATAGGTGGCTTTTATACTGGAATGTGTGTTTCTTGAATTGAGGGATATTTGAGAGGTATGAGTCAGAGTATGGAGGGAAGAATGATTGGGAGAGAATAACAACAGGAAGCCCTCCTCGGAGTGGCACAAAGAATGATATAAAACCAGGCAGGTGGCAGCCATGAAGGAACCTTGCCCATCCCCCTCCCTCTCCGTCTGAGAACAGGGCCTCTGTGTTACAGAGTGCTCAGTACTCCCACTAATCCTGCTTGTGCCTTTCACATCATGAAACTGTACACGATTTCAGTACAATTTGGCACAGTTGGAATCGGCGTGAGGAAGGCTGAACTGCAGCTGGCTGCGCTGTAGGGGCTGGAAGGAGAGGCAGGAGGAAGCCATGGGGGAGGAGTAGCCCTTCACCGCAGTTTGTCTGCGGTAAGCTCTTTGAGTAGAAAACCTCTTCTCTGCATTAAAGAAATAAAACCAGGCCACTGCCCTAGTGCGTTTTGATAGCACCCTCTTTAATAAATAGGAAGGCAGCAAAATTATACCTAGTGGAAGCAGGGAGTGAACAAATGCTTTACAAGTACCATAAACAAATGCTATATTTGGACTGAGCCAGACCCTAAAGTCTTAATCTAGGCAAAAGTCCCATGGCCTTCAATACTGTATTGCCTTTAATGGCAAGTTTGCCTGATGGATAATAAGTCAGAGGCGTGTCAAGCGGCTGGTGCAGCAGAAGGGACCATTCTATCTTCTGCATCAGGGCCCTTTCCAACTATACAGGTGTTGCCAAAATAGAATAGTTTACGTGCGCAGCAGATAACACATGGTAAAGGGCGTCATGCATGAACTAATTTACAGGGGTGGAGCAAGGTTGTGAAGGGCCCGGGCTCAGGCCACAATTATGGGCTTCCAAATAGTTGTTGACTAGTCAAAGTAAATCCCATGCCTGGCATTGTGCTAGCTAACATGGTAGACCATCTACACATTCAACAGCAGTCATGGCTTGGTGTCATATCCTTTACCATGTGTTAAACCATTGTGTAGGTGAGCTATAACGGGGTGGCCGAAAGGTAAAGCATGATCTACTGGTAGATCGCAGATGCTAGTCTCCAGTAGATCACGGTGCGGAAATGGGGAACAGCATCTCAAGATTGCCCCTGGGAAGGTATGTGGGACCAGCACCAAGGTCCCCATAGTGTCTCTGAGGAGGCGATAGGCTTAGCGAGCTCCTCCAGAGCAGCAGGGAAGGCTCTCTAAAGGGGAGGGCTCCTTTCCACTCCTGAAACCTATTGCTGAGGTGCCCTACCGCTGTGAACCAGCAGGAGGAGGAATTCCAGCCTGGAGCACTGGAGCCGGCAGGAGAACGGACGTTTTTAGACGATCGCGCCCGCGCTTGTTTTGAAAAAAAGCCGGGAGCCGGGATCAGATGATACACTCCTGGCCATCACGCGCCCGGAAGGGGGATGCACATGCTTTTCCGGCCGCGTTTGACCAGGTTTTGCTGGTCCTAGTCTAATGGACACATTAGAGTAGGAAGTGTTTCCCCCAGTCTCTCTTCTGCAGTGCTTAATTGTAAAGAAAATTTAAAATGTAATTGCCAGGGCCCAAGCCTGCCCCAGAAGCCACGTCTCCCAGCCCAGAGCTTGTCAGAGCAGGGAAATGAACCCTATTCTCCCACTATAACCAAGCTTAACTCTCTACAGTTGAATATAAAAGAGGAGTTCTTGTGATTTAATCATTCTAGATGATCAGCACAGTGAGTAAGGAGGAAAATCTTTAATGAAACCCAAATAATCCTTCCAAGGATTTTCTGGATTTGTTTCCAACCCTGAAATGGCCTTTTCTTGGTCTTTCACATATTTTGGGGTGCACACACCTACTGGGAGTAATTCCTGGGGCTCAGCCCCCCCCAATTTAATTGCTGGGTCTGAGCCCTAACAAACTCCCCACACCCCAATTAAGCCCTGCTCTTCTGTTATTCTGCTTGCTAGAGCTGAAACAAATATTTGACAAACTGAGCAAACCCCATCAGACTTATCCAAAGTGAACCAGAAATTGTGATGCAGTTAACAACTCTTGCCTGCTTCTGCTCCATCAGGTATCTGTTTCAGGTATTTTGGGTTTGGGTTTTTTCTCCAGATTTTCATTCTTTTTCAGTTCAACCATTTTGGAATATTAGTTCCATCATCATTTTGGCAATATTATCAATCACTATTGCACATGTTCAGTTGCCAAAAATGAAGTAACCAAAATGACTGAAATGGAATACCCCCAAAATGGATACATGGATGGATATCCAGTTTGGTCATTGGATATTCAGGGGGCCACCTGAAAATATTGTTAATTTATGCTAATACCACCAGCAAATAATAAATCTACTACCCATTTCAGTTCATTGTTTCCACAGTCACCCTTCTCTAGGCTTAAAGCCTCCCAGCTGGCAGCACTAGTTTCAGTTTGTGGTCACACTCAGATTGTGAATTTGGTGAGAGCCTGCCTTCGTTTTGCACTAATTGTCTCAAACGCAGCAAGGCTTTTGCGCTGTGGCAAGTGAGAGTGAGCACTGTCTGTTGTTGAGAAGCCTGTTGCAAATGAGACAATCCCAGCTGGTTGATTCGGATGAGCCACCTGGCTGAGGAAAATGACACACTTTACACAAAGGACTCTTTACTGTGTTTGGATGTGACATTAAGAGACACAGTGACAACACAGTTGGAAGCAATCCCTAGAAGACCAGAGCAAACAAAGAAACAGAGCTGAGTTGCTCTGGAGCCCTGGGGTGAAGCAATTACATGTATTGCACACTTTGCTGCTCCTTAGTTCTTCTTTGCTCAACTTCACAGTAATAACAGGACTCCATGAAAAATATGAATAAAACTAGATTACCAAAAGATTCCTTGAGTTTGTGCTCCATTGGTTGGTTTCACTCAAAATGAGGAGCAAGCCTACTAGAGGAATTCAAACTCTGTGTACCGAGCTCATCTCAGGGACTATACATACAAGGAACTGGATGACTGCATAACGAGTGTAAATCACTAGAGCTGCCATCCACAAACCACTTAACCCAGAGGAGGCCCATTGATGCTTCAATGGGGTGCCACCGGAGTAAGTGGATTGTGGCCCAAGTGCTTTTTCCTAGGCAACTAAGCTCTGTCAAAGGTTTACTGTGAAACCCAGAGTCCTGTGACACTTGTCTGGTTGTGTTCACTTATTGATCCAGTGAACCTTGACCCAGGTCCATGCCAAAAAAACAGCAGAACTGTGGTTTCATGTCAAAAGAACATGAAAATTGCTTACATTGCCTGTTTTCACTGTTCTGAGTTTTGATTCACATTGTTGGTTTAGTTTGAATCTAACAGGGAATGTGGCAGTTCAGGGAGCTGGAAGCCAAATGAATTGGAACAGAAGCCAAAGAAAAAGTGCGTATAAAGGCTTGGATGCTGAAACTCTCGGTTCCACATAGCTTACAGGCCCGAGACTGGTATAAAGTGAGGTGAAGCACTGGCTGCAGATCTGAAGTCACTTACTCTAGAGTTGTCCCTTTTATGCCAATGGGGACTAGAGCTCTGCCCAGGCACCACCCGAGCCCAAAGCCTGCACGAGCCTAGGCCTGATGCGTTCAGGTGGCCCTGACCCCCACAAAGCACATAGACATTGTGGTGTTTTGTAGGGGATGAGTCCATGTCAGAAAAAGGGCTAGGGAACAGCTCTGCCCTGCCCTTTCCTAATGTGGCCACACCCCAATGGATCATAGTGATGTCATGGCACTCCATAGTGGCCGGAGATATGTCAGAAAGGGGGTGGGACTAAGGTGATCCCATTGCTTTCTAACATGCCCTGTCCACATGGAGTATTGTGACATCATAGCATTCCATGTGTGTGGGGCCTTCTAGGGAGCCTTATCTGACCTGAGCCCTTGCACTTTGGGCCGAGGCCCCATCAGGCTCATACAGGGATGCAGGCCTCTCAATGGGACTACTCTGGAATAAGTGGGTTAAGGAGTGCAGGCTCAGTAGAATTCTACACCACATTCTGCTAAAGCAGATAGGATTGCCCTGTCTTTGCAGATACCAGCTCTGGTTGAAATACCTTTCTCAAAAATGAAAAACTTAATGAAAATCTGATTCTTTAATTTCATCACTGCCCATAGGTTTTTACCCCCCAGCACAGATACTTGATTTAGATTTTCACTAATGATGTACTTTTATGAAAAGGCTCCCAGCGGCTGGAGTTATAGTAGCTGGGAAATCAGCTTGTATCATCTCATTTCTTTTCCTTCATGGTCCTTGCTGTATGGTGCCTTTGAACAGCTTTGGCAGAAAGCCATCTTCTTGTCATTTAACCGCATTAGATCATTATCCAACATCATAGCCATATCACAGAGCCTTGCAATGCTGCTAACGTGATAAAAATGCTGGGTCCCTGGTGAATTTTAGAACAAAGTTGACAGTGGCATGTATTTAAGCTAAAAGTCTATGGGCATCCCCATGGAAAACTCCAGTTTGGAGGAATATAAGGGTAGATTATCAAAGGCAAAAAATGTTATTTAGGTACCATGCACTCATAGATTCTAAATGAGAATGAGGTATCTAGGTATCATTTCTGCTTTTGAAAATCTATCACGTGTGCCTGATCCCTGAAAACCTTTCTAGGGGTAACTCTTTGTGCAACAGGGGATAACTTGGCTGCTAAAATTAACTTGTTCCAGGTTGAAAAGCAGCAAGGGAAAAAGGTCTGACAACTGATGACACCCTTTTCTTTTCTAGCTGAAATAGAATGATTTGGCTATAAATATGAGGAAGGTACAGCAGCTAAATTTGGAAGTTTACTAGATGCGTTTGGAATTTTTTTTAAAGGTTTCAGTTTTGCAAGACATTTGTCCATAATGCAGTCTATTTGCTTTATATAGATTAAAAACCAACCCCCCAAATGGCCAAAATGTTAAGACAAACAGCTTTATAGATGAACAGCAAAATGTTTGCTTTAAAAAACAAAAGCACAACAAAACTAAGCATTTGATAGTAACCCTCTGTTCCCTTTCCTATGTCTCTCCCTCAGCTCCTGTCTCTCAGATTGTAAGCCCTAGGGGCAGGGACCGTGTCTATTTTATTACTTTGTAAAGTGCCAGGTACACTGCTGGTGCTATATAAATGTTTGTTAATAAAATAATAATAATAATAATTAATAATTAATTAATAACCAGTTAAAGATAATATGATTTTATAAAAATCCCCTTATCCATATTGGTTGTGATCTACAAGCCACTTACTCTGAAGCAAATGGTTGCAGATCATGACAGTTGTTGCTAACATCCTAGAAATCCCAATTACTTCAACAGGTCACTTCACACGTTCCACATTAAGCTCACCTGTAAGTATTTACAGGACCAGAACCTCAGTTTGTTTGTGCTGTGTACTACCAATTGGCATTTTTTTCCTTCTACAAATATACGTTGTTTCCATTGTTTGTTTGAGGTATTTCATGTGTAGCTAAAACATACTTCACCATTTCTGTTTTTATATTTGCTAATTTCCTGTTCTGGTTGTCAGGCTCTCCAAATCTGCTGCAACAACAGAGTTTTAAATCTTTCAGGGGAATGTTTCAGTCCAAAAGGAAACATTGTTTACAGTAAAAATTAAAGTGGAAAAAAAAAAAAGGAAAATATTTCTGTTCTTCCTAAGGTCTGTTAATGTATAGGGGGTTGTTTGTTTTTTTAATCTCACTGGTTCTGAAGAGGAGGGAATTTTTAGACCAGATATTCCTGGTGGAAAATGGGTCTTTGAACTAGGAGATAAAGAAATAACTGCCATTGGGTAAGGCCCACAAGTAAGAGGCAGGAACTGCAGGGTCTCTCACTACCTCTTTCACCCCAACCCTGGGCTCTGCTGAGAAGCAATTTGTAGGTTGTCTAAAACTAAGGGATTTGACACATGGGCCCTACAGAGATGCAAATGAATGAGGCGTCTCCTAACCTCCACAGGAGGTGTTTTAGTGAGCTGTTCGCAGGAGGGGCAGGGTATAAATTTGAAAAATAAATAAATAAATAAATAAATAACCAGTTGACTGCAGTTTCAGTGGCCGTTGAGCCAAAGGGAACAGGGCCATGTCAGAAAGAGGCAGGACAAAGGGACTCTCCTTCCCCTTTCTGATTGCCCACACCAACTCCAGAGCATTGTGATGTCACAATGCTTCACAGGGGACAAGGCCACAACAGTAAGGAAGAGGAAGAGCCTCTTTGTCCCATTGTTTTCCAAGATGGACACATACACCACCTGAAAAAAATTATCTGGGTTATCCAGGCTGGCATCCTAGAGAGATAATGCCTCAAAACCTGGGGACTCCATGTCAAACCCAGATGGATGGTAGCCCTAAACTGAACCTAGAAAGAAAGCCAAAGGCCCAATTTGTTGAATACGCTTGCTGCTGAAGCAAGGCAAGGGGGCAGCAAGCACATCCCATTTTTCTATCTTCATACACAACATTTTAGTGAGGTGGTGGAATACTTATTACATTGCTGTAATGTGATGATGAATGGAGAAGAATATTCGCCCTGCCCAGGACTTATTGGTCTCCTCTTCTGCCAGTCTGGTGATGGATCTGGCGAAAGCTGAAAGTAGTAAAAGGAAGACTAGAAATAACGTGCAAACTCTTATGGTGGAGACACACGAACTACAGAGGGTCTGATCCCTGCACAGCCCCATGGGGAGCAAGCGGAGCCACCACACCGCTGGGCCAGTGTGGAGAGCTGGGTAGACAGTTTCTCCCCCCCCTCTCCCCATGGGGCAGGTGGGCCACTGTCACATCTCCCATCACGGCCCCATGGGGAGCAAGCGGAGCCACCACACCGCTGGGCCAGTGTGGAGAGCTGGGTAGACAGTTTCCTCCCCCCCTCTCCCCATGGGGCAGGTGGGCCACTGTCACATCTCCCATCACGGCCGGGGTGGAATGGCCACACAAGCAGGTGCCTGGCCTGGCCCTGCCCCACCTCCCTCTCCTGGCCCAACCAAAATCCCACCCCCAGCTGTGACATGGCCACACATAAAGGGCGATAGCACCCATCCTTCAAAACCCCCACCACAGAGCTTGCTCTGTGGTGGGACAGAACTAGGGGCCCGGGCACATGGGCCCGGGCACATGCCTTGGGCAGACTTCCCCATTTTGGGTAAGGCTGCTACGAGACACATCCTCAGCCTTTCCCCAAGGACGCATCATGTAGCAGCCAGCTGTTTGCCCTGCCATGCAGTGAGGGTAACATCTGGTGGCCACTGGCCCACATGATGCACTGCACCACATGGTCTGGCTGCCCAGAGTGGGTTAAGGCTGCCCAAGGCATGGTAGCTTGCCCAAGTTGTCTTGTGTGGCTGCACCCTTAATGGTAGGTGGCTCTACACACACTACGCTAACCACAGGGAAATCAGCCCCATGGTACTTATGACAATGTTATCCCATGGTGGTGTAGCATGAACAAACATCCATACTGTTCCATGAATATGCTGTCACCTTATGGACTCTGACCAATGGGGAAGTCTATAGGGTGGCAGCATAAATAGGTGAAGCCCAAAAGCCCTGCTGGTGAAACTGACAAGACAAAGCTCACCCCTGGAAGGCAAAGCCCCTGCTGGTGAAATTGACTCAGCAAAGCCCTACTGCATGGTAATAAACAGATGCTCATTGCATGTCGTGTTTTTGGCTACTCAGAGAGTCTCCCGATGCATTCCCTGGATTTGTTCTGGACAGCAAACCACCACAAACCTGTGTTCCCTCTGTGGGTAGCTCCCCAGTTTGCTTGAAAAAACTGAATGGCTGCCCTTGTGTTAGGTGGCTGGAACAGTGGTAAGTGTGATGTGTAGAGACTCCCAGCAAGAGTAATTCATTATCTAATGGAATAATCTGCCTAGGGAGGGCATGGATTTCTATTACTTGAAGTCTTGAAAAACGGAACATTTTCTAAAAGACATGCAGAGGTCTGGGCATAGGATAGAAATTGTCACATGCATTTCTATGATCTGTTATGCAGGGCAGATTATGAATGTGATCCACAAACAGATGGGACACACTCTAGCACTTAGCATGGGTCCAAATCCCACTAAAGTGAATGGGACTTGCACTTACACTAACTGCTAGCATACACGCTATCCATTTGGAGGATCACTCTGCATATGATCATAACCATTGCTTCTGGCCATAAAAATCAATGAATATATAATGTCACTATCATCAGTGTTAATCAGCAATAACTCCAGAAAAGTCAATGGAGCTGCAGCAGACTTAGAGCCATTTATAAGCTACTTGTGATGTTTGGTACACATTCATATTTCATAGCATCTCTGGTAATGACTCTAAAGATGCTGCAACTAGTGTACATGCTGTGAATATATTAGCTGCTGTTGTACCCGACTGCTCATCATGCCACAGAAACACCGTCTCAACACACTGAAATGTACGGTGAATGCCACAAAATAATGTCGGCTTCACCTGGAAAACATTAGTTTCTAATGGCAGTTTTGGAGGGTGCACAAAATGTTAGAACTGATTCACCAAACCCCACTTCGTTAATAGGATTCTGGTAGCTTCAGACTCCAGAATGTTACATCAACAGGATGTTTTCCTAAATTGTCCTTATTTTGTTTTTGCTGATTCTGTCTGTTACTAGAGAGACACTGGAACCACATTAAACCACTATATTAAATAAATGTTATGGGTTTTCCTAAGACTGCAGTTTATTCATGGGCCCCATGTATTGGGGGTCCATATGGGCCCTCCCCCAAACACATAGGGCCGTTTGCAGTCACATGGTCTATACTTGCCTGGTTAAAACCAGCTTCTGGACAATAAAGCCAAATTATGATCCTACGTGATGTAAACATCCAAAGTCCCATTGACGTTTATGGGAGCAAGGTTTGGCTAAGGAGTGGTTTGCAAATGGGGCTGAACAACCCTGTTTGAATGACGTAAAAACAAGCCTGTTCCTGCTCAATTTTGGCCCTAAACTGAACTAAACTTTCTCAAAGCTGAGAGTAATGAAAGAAGATCCCACCCTGCCCCCTCCATTGGGCTTTGAGTCCCTTCCTCCTCCTCATAATGCCAGGGCAACCCAACTGGTAACAGTCACATACATACCCTGTACACTCAGGCTCAAACCCTGCATAGACCAAGCCAGTTCAGTCCTCTTTGGAGTCCACAGATGCTGCAGGTTGCTTTGCCCTGGCCAGGATTTTGCTTGCGCGAAGGAGAACAAGACTCCTCCATGAGTAAATTCTCACAGCTGAGTCTTAGGGTATTTTCAAATGTTACGAGATCACGCTCTACCACGGACAATCCCCTGTGGTGGCGGATGGTCCCATAACGTCTGGTTGCTCGCCGCCAGATGTTCACCACGGTGAACCACCGGTGGTGAGCAAAATAACCACACTTTCGAGGACGGTCTGGGCACCATCTCCGAAAGCGTGGTTAATTGAACCACGGCCTGGAATCGGCGGACGGTAACGTCTGTTACTGCTGCGATTCTGGGCCGTGGCCCAGACTGCGGGATGGAATCAGGCGCAGCGGCCGAACTGTCTGCTGCGCCTGCCCGTCTCCAGGAGGGCGGGCTGCTGGAAGAGTGTGGGGAGCGGCGGGGCTGTGCAGCCGCACGTGACACTGCACAGCCCCGCCCCCTCCCCAGATTCCCCACCGGAATCAGCCGGCTCGTCTGTTGACGGGCCGTTTTGATTCCGGCGGGGAATCAAAAAGTGATTCCGTGACGGGGCCAATAGGCACCCCATCACGTCTGAAATCACCCATAAACACTTCCCAACAGAGGTTTACAGCAGACATGAGAGCAGGTAACATTAACTCGATAACATTAACTGTGACAGCCACATAGCAGCCACACTCACATCATTAATGATTCATAAAACCAGTCCCTCAAAGCTCAGAACAGACTCTGAATGAAAGCAAATACATATTTTAAATTGATATGGGAGGTCCTTGTTATCTCACCTTCTCAGTATGAACAAAGTCATGTTTTATTCATTGAAAATCCAGATTTTATTGTCCTTTCCCCCCTTCTTCCGCCCTTAGTCCCCTTCCCTTAACAGCAGCTATTACAACGTTCTGGCATTACAATTTAGTTTATCTGTCCCTCAGGAGATTGTGCCCCCCCGCCCCCCCATCCCCTGCTGTACTTTATTTCGTAGGCAGCTGTTTTGTTTTATTGTGGCCTCGAGTGTGAGCACTGCAGTCAGGCAACTGAGTTTGCCAAAGGGTTTTGTTTTGTTTTGTAAAAAATCTTATTGTCCAACCCATTGGGCAGCAGCTGGGGGGGAACAACACTTGATATGCACATCATCATTTTTATAGAGCACCCCCCTGCCATGGCACTCTGAACACTTTACATATAACTAATAAATACAACTTTTAATCTTCACAACAGCCCTGCGAGGTAGATTAGGCTGAGAGAATATTGAGACTGGCCCAAGGTTACCCAGTGAGGTTCTGACAAAGGCAAGACTTGAACCGAGGTCTCCCCCTACCACCAGGTCCAAGTGAATGCACACTTCATTACACCACACATGCACTTGGCTACTCTGGGTTTGTTTGCTGTTGAGGAAAAGTTATTGAAGGATAGAAATTCCCAGGATGGAGGAATAACCCATTTCAGAGAGACTAGGCTTAGAGTCCAGGTTTTCTCACATGTAAGGAGCTTGATTTTAGGCTTTGTTATACATGTGTAAATCGGTAGCAATGCTACTGAAGTCAGCACTACATGCATGTTGAACAGCTCTATGTAAGGTGTTTCAGGCACATAGTCTGTTTGGGTTCAGACCAGTGCTGGATCAGTCTTAACCTAGGAAATGGGAATGTCTGACAGTCACCATTGTTAAAGTAACCATTACCAAATAGGGTTTAATTTTGTGGGAATTATTTTATCAGTGCCAATTAAATTAATGTAATATGTATAACTAAAATAAACTGAAAGTTTAAAAACCATACAGGGCTGTTCCACCAGGCTTTTGGTGAGGGAGACGGGTGAGGGATGGAGGGACTGGGTTAGGGCGGGAAGGGTTTTATGGTTTTTTGATGCCTCCTGCAAATGATTTGTTTTTGTATTGTATTTATTATTTGTTTATAATGTTTTATCATTTGTTTCGCTGCCCTGAGCTGCTTTGGCAGGAGAGGTGGGATATAGGTCTGGAAATAAAATAAAAAATAAAATAAAACACAGCATACAAAATAATAAATTTTACATATTTGATTTTAGATTAATAAGAATAACCCCAAATTATAATATGATGGAGGCGAAGTTAACATCTGTCCAGCAGGCCTGCATTTTATGCCAGTGTTCCTAACAAACAAGTTGTCATTCCAAGTTTATTCATGGACCCAATAGAGCCCTTTGCAGTTGCATTTTCAGGCTGGGCTGAACAAACTGAATCAGGCCAAGCAAGAGGCAAACTGAACCTCCAACCCAAATTAAAACCAAGCAGAAACAAGTCCTTCATAAGGGTAGCCCAGAAACAGCAGTGACACGTTGTATTTCTGTAGCACCTGCTATTGTCCCACACCCCAAGAAAGACACTGACACCAAGAGTTGGGTTAAAATTAGGCCGCACCAGTTTATTAAAACTTATTCGATTAAGGAGGGGGCTATGCCCCTTCT
>QEPC01009887.1:1137780-1158954 GCA_003113815.1 Sphenodon punctatus | reverse complement strand
GGCCGCGAAGTCTCTTCTCACGAGACTTCGCCTGGGCCGCTTCCCCCGCCATGCGCCCCCGCCCTAGCCTTTCTCGCTCCAGCTGGGGGGGAGGGACAAAAACCGCCGCCCCGCTAGCCGCTGCCCGCATCGGGAAGGGCCACGTGGCGACGGGGCTTAGGCCGCTTTTAGACAAGACAAATTTGTGCATGATTGGTGAAAAATGCACGTGTTTTAATGCTCGTTTAAACACCTAAACCGTTTTAAATGTGCATTTTCCATGATCGTGTAAAAGCCCAAACCGTTTTGAATGTGGTTTTTAAATAATGCGCATTTTTTAAAACCGGTTTTAAAACCCCCTTTGATGATCAGGGGATGCCAAAACCAGTTTTAAAAGATGCGCATTATTTAAAAACCACATTCAAAACGGTTTTGGCTTTTACATGATCATGGCAAATGCGCATTTAAAACGGTTTAGGTGTTTAAACGAGCATTAAAACACACACATTTTTCACCAATCATGCGCAAATTTGTCTCGTCTAAAAGCAGCCTAAGGGCTCTGAAAGCACCTGTCCCTTGGATTGTTATTGCTTCCTGATGGGGAAACTGTGGCACAGAGAGATGAAGTGCTCGTTTTATGCTGTGGCAATGTTAGCAGAAGAACCCAATCAGCATAGCTCCTAGCACACTGACATTGCCAGGGTATGCACTTTGGTTTCCTCTTCTAGGAGATGTAGCCAGGAGCTTTATTTATCAAACCAAATAGATTTTTTCTGAGTGGCTCATGGACAGAGAAGGGGAAGAAGGGGACAGTCTCTGGTACCTGTGCTTTCCAACTCCTCCTCTAATCAACCTGCATAGGTTCTCACGGTGCCTCTTAGAATCAGATACATTACTAGATCAATCCCCTGACAGCAGTACTCTCTTGTCTGTGCCACTGACACCTGCCAGCATTTGAAATTCCTGGTAGCAGGACTACTGGGTGGAGCTGACCCCATTTGGGGGCGGGGGGGCAGATCTGTTCCCCTCTCAGTTTTCACTGTTGTTACTACACTGTTAATGCTCAGTCTCTTGGTCCTATGCTGTCATCCATGAGAAATTGGAGGAGGAAACTGAATGAGGTCAGTGTTCAGAGATTTGCTAAGTTTCATAGATTTGTGTGCAACGTTTTGGTGGGAGTTATGATACCTTGAGGGATGAATATCCAGTTCCCTCTCCTTCACTTTCCCCACACCATGGACTCCAATCTGTATGGAGTGCCGTTTGAAGGAAGGGAAGGAGTACTGACATGGGGGCAGTAGCTGGTCTTCCGTGTAACCCAGCAGACAAATTGCCTGGTCTTCATTTCACCCACCACTGCCTCTCAGAATTTCTAATCAACCTGCAAAGGTTCACACGGTGCTTCTTAGAATCAGATACATTACAGATGGGGAAAATCTTGCTCCTCTCCAGTATATCCTAGCCCATTCCTTGCCAGAACAGGACCAATCACTACAATACAGTACGGTGTTATCTTTATAATTGCGGTCTAGTGAGAGAGAGAGAGCGCGCACAGGCCAGATCTTCAGCTACTGTCAATCACTGTGTTGCACTCACTGGACTGATACCAATCCACACCAGCTAAGAATCTGGCTCTGGGAATGTTTATAAGTCTTCAGAAAGGAACAGAGCGTGCACATTTTAACAACCTTATTTATGAAATTGCAATCAGAGAAGGCATTCTTCTTCCTTCCCTGTCCCCAGTAAGGCTGAAATGAATATCTGTGGCAAAAATACCATATCCAACAAATTCACCCATTTTGATATGGGTCCGCTGAAGAGGATATGAACTGCTACACATTCCCGTTTTGTCGGATATTCAGTTCAGTTACTCCAGTCTGGCTACTTTGTTTATTTCAGGTCAGTCATTTTGGTAGTTTGGTTACTTTATTTTGGCACCCTTTGTGCTGTTCTGCATGTGCAACAGCCAAAACAAAATAACCAAAAGAGTGAAGTGACTGACTCGAAATAAATGAAATACCAAAATAAAGGACATACCCTAACTGACCCATAAGGGGCATAGCCACATTATTAATTATTATAATTATTATTTATTTTATACATTTATATTCCACCCCTCCTACCTCAGGCAGCTCGGGGAGGCTCACAGCCATGTCTTAAAAATACAATAAGAATTTAAAATAACAGCATTATAAAACATATAATCAGTATAAAAGTTAAAAATACAAAAAGGGTGCAGCAGCTCATCCAAAAACCCACCCCCAAACCACTCCTTAACCCTCCTCTTCACCAAGCGCCTGGCAGAAGAGCCAGGTCTTACACGGACGGTGGAACATAAGCAGACAAGGAGCAGGCTGCGCCTGTCTCAGGGCAGCTACACTGGAGGTGCACCGGAACATTCCAGAGTGCTGGCGGTGAAGTGGGCTGACCAAACCCAGGGCACTGGTCCAAAGTGGAGCAATGGTTCATCTAATGCGTTGGCCCATGTTACTGCTCCACTTCCAGACATCCATGGCCCTGGGCAACACCATCACATTGTGGATGCTCTAGCCTGCAACTCTATGATGCGTGTGGGAGTGCCGTGTAGGCTGATCGTAGGCCGGGGAACCCGCCAGGTCCGTCTGATCTGAACCCCAGTGAAGCTGGGAGTGGGCAGATGTGAGGGTGCACCCTGTGAGCAGCTCTGGGGTTGGTCAGCCCCGCATCCATCTCAAAACACCCAGTGCCTTAGCTCCATGGCCCACTGCTTTCTGATGTAACACTGTGATATCATAGCGCTCCTGGGAGGATGCGGCTGGAGCCACCTGGACACATTGGGCCTGGGCTTTTAAGAGCCCAGCTGCATTGGGACTGGGCTTGAGTCTTTCCCATTGTGCTGGTCAGACTCCAATTTCTGGCCCAAGCAGGGCTGCAGGCAGGTTCTGGGGAAGAGATTCCCAAGAGCAGTAGGGGTGCATGCTCTCCAACCAGAGTCCATTCTTTAGACAGTCTTGCTGTGTGGGAACCAAACACTCATGTTGGGCTAAGATTCCTCAGGGAGGGGATTGCCTGCATGGCCACCTCTGTTCCAGGAATCATGTATCTGTATAAATAAACCAGTCATGCTTTGAATGGATCCAGGCGCCATGTCACTGATTTCTCCTCCAGTGGGAAACCAATCTGGAAGGCCCTGATCCTCCCCTCTTGCTCAGCACACAGGTCACAACAGCCTTCTAATACAGGAAGAAGGGCAATGAAACTCCTGACTGCTTTATCTAAAGAAGTGAGAATCTCAGTGGCACTAACTGCCTGCCCTTACTGCGTGAGTTGCCAGCTCCTTCTTTCCTAATGGAAACAAATGTGATGTGTAACACTTTTGTTGTCTTGTAAATTATTGAGTATTATGTGTCCAACAAAGATGAGCACTTAGCTTAAGGGGTTTCCGCTTGGCTTACTGCCCAGCTTGATGGAGATACGAACTGTCTGCCTAAAAGAAAACTTTTAACGGCATATGAAATAATCACACCCACGTAATGAGCAAATGGTGCTGACTTAGGAAAGAGCTGTTCAGAGGAAGTGCACCAGATGGATCCCATCCACCGACTTGCAAGGGCTTCTCCCAGTTTAAAAAGCTTTCTAGTATTAAGTGTTTTCTTTTAATTTCCCTCCTCCATGGGAGCGCTCTGTGTCATTTATGCTGTTAGGAGGGGGAGCAGGGTAAGCAGGCACTATAAAAGAGATATCAGAGCTTTCTCATGCATTCAGATCACTTCATTTAACTTATGGCCTGCTGTAAACTGCAGCCAAAAGCAATGTGGAATGTTAAGTCTGCCAACAAGGGGTAGGGGGTGGAAGGGATGGATGCTTTCCGATGGGAATTGTACCTCCATTTCATCTCCAGCTCCTCCCTGCCGTTGCATTTTAACTAGGCTGGGGAAGCAAAATGAGGTAATTGACCCAGATGAATGCAGTCTTTTTAATACTGGGGGAGGGGAGGATAGAAGAGAACCGTATCATTTCTATTTCAGTGTGATTTGATCATCGCTCTCCGTTGCTATCACAAACATTAAAAATAACCAGACTATTCCTTGTCGTTTCCTTGTTCTGGGGATTCCACTGAGGTCATCTTCTGCCTAGTCAGAATGAGGCCGCTTTTACACGAGGCGCTGAAAAGCGCCTCCTGAGTCCCACGTCGAAAGAAAAGCCGTGCGGGGAGCACATCACTTCCGGCAGCCCGAGGAGCATGGAAACACTCCCCCCCACCCCCGACCCTGCAACTTTTCTCTCAACGCGGGACTCAGGAGGCACTTTTCAGTGCTTTGTATAAAAAGCAGCCTGAGAGCGTGTGGTTGCTGTGTTGGTCCAAACCGTAAGAGATGGAGACAAAATAGTTCACGATCTCCTTTACTGGATCGACTTCTGTTGGTGAGTGTGTGCAAATTGTTAGAGAGCAGAAAGCTGGGAGTGGCTGGCAAGAAGCAGATTGCTCTGTTTATTAGGGATGGGGGGGGGATCCCCATTTGCTTTGAGACACACAAGGCCATTCCTCAGTCATGTACATTTTATGTATATAGAATGTGAGAGCTGGAAGGAACCTCAAGGGTCATCTAGCCAACCCCCTGCGTGAATGCACAATGGCTACAAAACATCCCCAACAGACGGCCCGCTGTTCAACCTCATTGTTTTTAAAACCTCCAGTGACAGACAGCCTATGACCTCCCTAGGCAATTTGTTCCATTGTTGAACAGCTCTGACTGTTAGGAAAATTTTTTCCTGATATCTAACTGAAATCCCTCTTCCTGTTATTTGAGCCCATTATTCCTAGTCCTGCTTTCTGTAGCAATGAAGAACAGTTCCTTGCTGGCCTTAGCACAGGGTGACCTGGGGCAGCTGCCTCGGGTCCCGCTCTTTGTGCAGTAGCCTCTATTTTCACCAGGACAGGTTGCGGGGGCACCACTCTCTCTCAATGGGGTCCCAAACATGACCACCTTCAGGGCACTGCAGAGGTTGCCACCAAGGGGGAAAGGCCACCAGGGCTCCCACATTTTATCTTCACCCTGGACCCCACAAATCCTAAGGCCGGCCCTGATTTGAAGACTGCTCTCATGTCTCCTAAACCTGAACTAAATATAAAAACAATTATCCATGGTTAATATCTGATATTCTAGCTAGTTCGGCAATTATTCATATTCAGTAACAAACTGATTACTGTGACAGATAACCGCTGAACCAGATAATGCCACAAAAGTTAAGCAGTTTACAGCATTACTATAACCATATTAATGACTTAATACATAACTGAATGTTACCATTACTACTCTAAAATGAGTGCATTGTTTTTTTCTAATACCACAGGTGAGCTCAGGACCATCATTAGAATTTGCAGGGCCCAGGGCAAAGATAAAATGTGGGGCTCCTAGTAGATCCAGCCCCTCTCCCTGTGGCTCTCATCCCTGCATGAACATCCTCTGTTGGGCCCTAGAGGTAGTTACATTTGGGCCCCTGCTGGGAAGGAGTAGAGGCCCTGCAGCATCCCCTGATGAAAACAGGCAATGGTGCAGGGGCCCCAGAAGTATAGAAAATAGTGGGGCCCCAGGAGGTTGCCCTGGGTCGCCCCGTTGGTAAGGCCATCCCTGTGTGAGCTCCCACAAGCAATGACTGCTTCAACCCCATTAGTTTTGGTTCTGATTTTAATAATGCTTTCCAAGAGACTGCTTAATGACAGGAGAGCAGCAGAAGCATAAAGTGAACCCAAACCTCAGGAATTTGGAAAAAGCCTATTGAATTACCCGCACTGTAGCCACTTTGCCAAACCAGCTGCACTTGCTGACTAATTGCTGCATTTTTCTTTTCCTCTCCATTTTCACTGACCTGCTTTTCCTAAAGGAGTGCAGCAAAATCAGATGGTCAGAATTGGCTTTCCATGGGCTTAAAACCACTGCTGAGGGGATCGCGTTCCCTTCCTTGCAATCATACTTATAATAGGGACAGGCCGTGTGGTTTCACCAGGGCCCACCAGCGTGGGGACCCCATTCCTCCTGGTGCAGTTGCGTTCCCCTGCCACTGGAAGCAGGAGACAGGGTGTGGGGGGGGGTTATTATTATTAGACATTTATATAGCGCTGCATTCTAACCTAACTACACACCTCTTCCTTAAGGTATAAGAAGCTAGCATTTGAATATGAAAATGAGAGGGCCTCACTGAAGTCAAAGCTCAGCTCCTATTGACTTTAATAGGTGAGCAGGTCCATTGAGAGAAATCTGGGGCCCTGGAACATCCATCCTAGTAGCTGGGGGACTCCCTCCCTCCCTCCCTCCCATCTACCCTAAAATAAGTTTTGAAATCCGTGGAGCTCTTTCTGTTTTTACACAGATGTTACTGGCAATTATTATTTTATTTATCAGGTTTTAATGTATTTTAAGAAAAACAATCTTGTAGTTTTGAGTGGACCCCTTGTAATTTGGGGGGGCCTGGTACAATTGTTCCTCCATTCTCTCCTGATCAGGCCTGTGAGAATGACATCCTATATCACCCACATGTTTAAGATCATAAACCCTGGAGTGTTGATCAAGGATCTATTCTATGATCCTAGTCAGCAAGAGCAGCCACTGCGAGTAACAGATTCAGACCAGTCCATCCCTCAATTTAACACTGAACAGGAGATGAGACAGGAGATGAGACAGGAGAGAGTTAGCAGTGAGCTAGGCTGTGAGTAGCAGGAATACTGTGTGTTTTAAACTAAGGTAATTACAGGGGCTGTGTCATTCATTTCTGAAGCTCCCATTGCACTGGAACACAACAAATCTATCAAACAACTGTTCTGGATGTACATATGGAAACTATGCTGCTCAGCAAGATCCTAGTACACGTGTCACATTTTCACTTGCTGCACAGCAGTAGCCTTGGTGGTGTATAAAATAACATACGAGATCCACTCCCAGTCCCTAGTCATGTTCTCTAGTAATTGCTGCATATCAGGTGCCAACCCTGCGGTACGGTAGGCAACAGCAGCTCCATATGTAATGTAAGAAGTCTGGAAAAAATACTTAAATAAATTTAGCTTCCTTTCTCCAATAGGCTGCCAGCACAGAGGCAAATTGTGCCCATAGATGCTGAACAGACATGCATATAAGCGGGACTTGTAAATGGAATTTTATGTGCCCATTTATGGGGTCAAACCGTCATTGCTAAAGATTCATGGCTTTAGCCCAGAAAGCAACTACTATGACAGAAGTGAGCAAACTGTGGCTCTAAAGCCACATGTGGCTCTTTGGCCTCATTGTGGTAAATTCCTCTCAGGATTAGGAAACTTTGCCCACTGTTATGCAAAACAAAGCATAATTACAGTGTACTATCTATTGTAGTTAATATACAATGAAATGGCTAAGTGTGCAGTACCTGCCCCGGTTCAATTCTCGCCAGAATTAGTCAGAAAACTCACTGGGTGACCTTGGGCCAGTCTGTTCAATATTCTTTCACCCTAAACTACCTCACAGGGTTGTTGAGAAGATTAAAAGTTGTGTTAAATTGTCCTGTGTGAAGCGTTCCGAGTGCCATGGCGAGGGGTGGGGTGCGCTATATGAAAATAAAAAATTATTATGAATTATTAAGTATAGTAAAGTGCAAATCTTTGATAATCAATAAGAGATGCCAATCATCCCAAATGCAGCACTTGATTTTCAAAAGAAAAGCACTGGCCCACACATTAAAAGGGGGCATTTTTTCAGGCTGCTTTTGCGGGATTGGGAGTTCTCTGCCCTCAGCAGCTTCTGCTAGGAAGATCCAAGGACTAGTGCAGGCATAATGGTGGGCATTGCCATGTGTCCTGGAGCATGTGTGAAATACTGTTACAAGGACTACTCCCAACAGCCCCTATAGGACAGTCTCTCTTTGGGTGCTGAACCCCCCTGTCCCTCTTCCAGGGGGTCAAACTCCCTCTTTCAGAAGAGACACATAAAATGACTGGCATTCAAATACCAGGCACCTCTTTCCTGGTTGTCCCCTAGGAAAAAAAACAGTCAAGAGGATTATGGGGAGGGAATGACAAGAAACTAAGGGTGGAATCAAACAAGATGACAGCACACATTAACCTTCACCAGGTGCCTTCTTACGTGCCCATCTATTAGACTTCTGTTACGTGGCCTCCACGGGGTCACCACAGAACTGCCGCTCATGGTGGAGTTGAAAGACATTACGGGCCCACTGTGTGGGCCAATCAGGGCTAATGGGTGCCCACGTGTCTGTCGTCAATTTTAGGTTTGCCCACCACAGGCTCACCGGTATCCAGGTCCACCAGCACAAGTCCCACCTAGCACGCCTCGCAATCTCCCTCCCCCACGGCTGCCTCTTAGCTGGGAGGCATGCTAAAGATCTCCCGCCCAGCAGTTTCCCTCCCTCCCCCACAGCTTCTCAGCTGAGAGGCGGGGAGGGAGACTGCGGGGTGAGGGAGAGCTATAGTGCGCCTCTCAGCTGAGAGGCAGCCACAGGGAAGACATCGCTAATGACACTGGTAGAAGTTGCCACAAGCACATGAAATGTGGGCATGGGGCCTCCCATTTATTAGGCTAAGCATGTTTGGGGGCTGCATGGGGACTGCACAGACCAAATATGGACTCCAGCAGGCTAGCATCTCATTTGATTATAAGCAGGAGAGCTTCTATCCCTCTTTGTGCACTTGGAATGTTGGGAGCTGTGTGTGTGCATGTGTAAGTGTGTGAGGGGCAGAGCTTATTGGCCAAGGGGGTGGGGCCTGTTCCTCTGGGCACTGGAAACTTTAAGGTTAGGAGATATGCAAGAGTACACACATGTGCTTCTTCATGCCTGTATTAAGGACATATCGAACCTATGGAAGCACCCAGAGAGAGAGACTTTACATTTTTATAATGCTTTGTGGAATGTTTATCAGTTTCATTCCACAAGCCACACATATTCCCTGTATTATGTCAGCTAATAGAGTGCCTAGCTTGCATCTAATGTAATTGCTTCCAGGGTAAGAACTTGGTCAAAATGTTGGTGAAATCCCCCACCCACCGAACCTGTCATCAAACCCTATCTTATCACACTTCTGTCTCTCTCTCTCTCTCTCTCTCACACACACACACACACACACGCACACGCACACGCACACACTCCGCAGATGTAAGTCCCTGGGTGAGAAAGTATGTACTGTACATCTGAGACTTGTAAGCAATGCACTGAGTTATATAGTTTGGGACAATCCCAACTTGAAAGCTAGGTTTGTACAGCAACTCTCTTGGTACACAAAGACTCCTCACGCACCCTTCCATTAGCATAATGCTGGAGAACCTTGCATTTATGTCACTTTAAGCTATATAATTTACAGAAGCAGTATTAAATTCAGAGAGAGGGTATCTTGATGAGCCACGGTTTGATCCATTAGTGCAATTCCTATGTTCCTGATCCTGATTCCTTGAAGAATTAAAGGAAAACCCCAGTTGATGACTGAGTTCATTGCCAATGTGACACAGATGTGGACACCATGCGAGTGAGAAGAGCAATGTGAATACTGTAGTGGGAGTCCCTAACACCTTTACACCCTGGCAGTACTGTAGGAAGAGAACTTTCACCTTTCACCCAGACTCTAACGTTCTCGAAGCCTTTACTGGGAGTAAAATAAGAATGTCCCCACCTGGAAGTTTCCAGGGCATAGTTTCCTTCCTAGTGTCTACGTCCTCCATGGCTGGCTCCATTCTATAGAGCTTTCTGACTGGTCTCAGGCTGCCCCGCAATTCTCCTGGTTTGAACCTGGTCTTAAAAAGAATCCCACTTAAGTTGCTCACTCTCCTACCAGCCCTGTCTAGGTTAGAGCCTTTCAGGCTTTAGATACTCAAGCAACCTTGGGTTTCCTCCTGTTCCTAATTGCCAGTAGCATCCCAGTTCCGATTACACCTGTGCTCAGGACCAACAACTGGCATAGTCCTTTGGCTGTCCTTGTGAGTGCCTCTTCCTTCTGTGTTGGTACCATTTTAAAAGGCCAGCTCCTTACTCCCTGTTACACTGCTTTTTGTGGGATGGGCAGTATAGAAATTAAATAAATAATTTCCACATGTTGGCCATATTAATGGGAAGCAGAAATACATTTAGAAAACATGAGATCAGAAACCTGAGAGCATGCAAAAAGCTCCTTCAGGATCCCTCACGTCCCTTTGCAAATAAGCTAATTATACACCCCTGCAATTTCTCAGTTTTTCAAAAGTATCCCTGTGTCTCCCTGTGTTACTTTCTCCTTTGTCTCCCCTTCATTGTCCATCCTAGATTGTCAGCTTTGCAGGGTGGGGACCTGTCTCTAATAATGGCTGTTCACAGCATCACGTATGTTGCTGGTGCTATATAAATAAAGAAACTAATAATAATAATGAATTGCCTCTTTTCAAGCACATACACAAACTGCCCTCATATCACTGTGAATCCAGATTTGCTCCACTTGTTTTTTTTCAGTTGTGGGAGACAGCACACTAAAGTGGTAGGGGTCTGAACTAAGAATTGAGATGCTCATACCTGGATTCTCTTCCACTGACTGCTACTGACACGCTGTGCAGATCTGTTACCTCCCACCCTGGGCCTCAATTGTAAAATGGGGATAAATATGGTTACCTACCTTTGTAAAGAATGTTGAGATCCATGGATGAAAAGAGCTAAATAAATGCAAATTATTATTATTTTATTATATGAAATAAAGACTATCGAGGGAAAGCACTGCAGAGGATTCCAGCCTAACTCTAGTAAACTTTAGATATTTTTTGCAGAAATGAGTTAGGATAGTGGTTCCCAAACTCATTGCCTGTGTGACCTTGTTTTGAGACTCAAATAGAATCCGGTGACCCCAGGCAGCAATAAAGCCCCGCAAAGTATCCATGGTATCTATCGGGATCGTGACTCCATCTGCAGATGGCATAACCCTGTTTGGGGTCTTCTTCGCCCACAGTTTGGAAAACTCTGATTTAGAGCCTCTCTGCAAGTAATATAACCTCTCTTATAAAGAATGAGCAATGAGAGAGACTTAGGGCCAGATTCTGTTCTCAGGTCATGGTATTGTTATTATTTGTACTAGACTAGCTTCCAGTCTGCATTCAGGCATCACAATTACTGCCCAGAGACAGCAGCACCACAACTGCTGCATGGTAGAATTCTTTGTGATGTCCGAAAGAATCAACCATGTGGGTGGTTGGCAATCTGCGATAAGAGGCATTATGGAAAATATCCAGGGTGCTTTTACCAGATCATGTCGGTGTTATCACGTGGTAAACCTGTTCAGACAACATGAAACATGCTACCATGGAAGAAACCCAAGGAAAAACAGCATCACGGCCAATAGGATCCATGGGTGGTAATTGTGACATCTGAAAGCACCCCTGGAGATTTCCAGCTGAGATTAGACTTCTGTTGTTGTAGGTGCTGGGCTTGGACAGAGAAAGAGACAGTCCATTCCTGACTAGTTAAAAGATAAGACAGTGAAAGGGTGTGAATGGATACAGAGGCACAGAGAGGCGAAGTGATACTGCAGGTCAGGGGCCAAATCGACCTCAGGATTTAGATTTCCAGAGTACCAGGTCAGCGCCCGCTCCTTTACACTACCCTGCTTCTCAAGAACAAAAATCTTGAGCTACCAAGCAGAGCGGGTCTATTCCTCTACTTTACTAGTAAAGAAATGATGGTGATGCTCATAGTATGATAAAGCCTAGCCCTGGAGAAGTAACTCCTTTAATCTAGTGAGGACCAAGTTCTTATATACACCTCCATGGCCACCACTCCACAATGCTCTGGAAGTATATAAAGAGTCCTGAGTGGGTCTGTAATTTATTCCTAAGACCCCTTTGCACTGGCAGAGATGTTGTGCTCTTGCTAGGCAGCCACTCACCCTTGAGAAGGGAGGTCTTTCCACAGAGAGCCCAGTAATACGATATCTCTACAGAGATCTGGTGGGAAAACAAAGATGTTTTAAAGTCACAGTCCCCTAGTTCTTAATGTTAGTTTGGTAAGAACTGAAACACACAACGGAAGATAAAATACACCCTCACAATTTCCAATTCACATTCGATTTTTATATATCCCTTGCCTTTTAGGAAGTCATGGTTAGTTAGCAGCAGTGACATTATCCAGGGAGGTGGGAAGGGTGAAAGGGGGAGACCTTTCCCTTTCAGTTTCCTGAGAGGGAATTCCCTGCTCCCTGCCTCCAAAAGAAATGTAGGGTTATCACAGCAGCCATCATCCCCATCTGCCATGGGAAGATAGGGATTCCCTGGAGCCTCTGAAGCAGGAGGTTCCAGTTGTTGTCATTCCCAGAATAGGCAATAGTATGAAACCATGAGACTGGCCCAATGGTAGAGCAGTGGGAGCTGGACAGCCTGGAGGCAAGGAGGCACTAGGGCAGAGGGTGAGGCTTCCAGGTGTTCCTCCTCTCTCCAAGTTGGTGTCTTTGGCCCTTTTTACATGGGCAGCACCCATGCATAAACACACAGAAATCTGGGTGTTCATGCGTGGGAGCCGCCCACGCACATGCCGTGGCAGGTGGGGGGGCATGCGTGCATGCATGCACGATCCCGCAGAACACGCATGCACACCCACCTCCACCCATCACCCATGCATGGAGCAACCAGTGAAAATGGAGGTCGGTAGTGATCGGTGTGCGCCCATCTGCACCCTCCCCCCACCCACTGTCCCTGCACCGCTGCGCACACCAACCCCACCACCACAAGACCTGTGTAAAAACAAGGGCCTTTGTTACATAAGGTGACCAGATGTCATGCTTTCAGCAGGACAGGCTCAACTCACGCACTGTGAACCTGCCACCTCCTGGGTGGTAGAGACAAAGTAGTACAGTGACATCTTTTATTGGACCAACTCCAGTTGGCAGAGGTATACAAGCTTTCGGACCTCACGGGGTCCTTCGTCAGGCAAGTCAGGGATTAGAACTGGAAGCTGAGCAAAGCAGTGAGGTGTATACAGTGATTGGAAATAATGGAAAAGGGAGGAGAGGAGGAGGCGAGAACGAGCCCCAGGTAGGAGGAACAGAAGAATATATATTGGATCAGACCAATGATCTACCTAGACCAGCAACCTGTCTCTGACAGTATCCAAGTTCAGTTGCTTCAGAGAAGCGCACCACAGGCATAATGAAGTGATGAATCGGCCCCTGCGGGCGCCCTCCTCGAGGTCCCCTGGGTTTCTCACGTGTTGACCTTGCGAAGGGCGTTCTCTGTGGCCACACCGCAGCTGTGGAACTCCCTCCCGCTGGAGGTCCACCTGATTACCGACCTCCGCTCTTTCCGTAGACAATGTAAGACCTGGCTGTTCTGCCGTGCTTTCCCTGAGGGAGAGGGGGTGAGTGAGTTGGGTTAGGGTGAGGGGTATTTTGTTTTTTATATTGTGTTTTAAATCATATTATTGTTGTTTTGAATTGTTTTAATATGTTGTTAGCTGACCCGAGATGCTTTTAGCAGGAGGGGGTGGCATACACATTTTATTATAAATACAATAAATAAATAAATAATTATAAATCCATTCCCTGTTACTCCCAGCTCCCAACAGTCAGAGGATTCATCCCCTGGACTTACCCCCATCTCTTATACAAAAAGAATAAACTGTGTACAGTTGAGTTTTAATGAACTAGAACATCAGCTGTCTCTATGGCCTTGGGAAAGTCACTTCTGCTGGGATTTTCAAAGAAGACAAAGAGAGTTAGGCACCCAGAACTGAGGGTCTAAATCTCTTAGGTACCTTTAACAGTCAATCCCTTACCGCCCCGGCCCCATCAGGTTTGAGTCCTGCATCAGTGGAATGAGAATAAAACCTACTTCCTGGGATAAATCAGTGCTATGTATTATCATAATTGGTGAAAAATCAGGGGAAAATGCAACCACCTAAAGTTTGGGGAACAGGGTACTGTCCTTTCCTTAATTTCAGCCTTATTTCCTTCTTCTGTCCCCATTCTCTGCAGAGTGCTCGCAAGTGACTGGGGATAACAAGAATACACTGTTCTCTGCCAGCATTTCCATTTCCCAGAAGCTGGATGAGAGGATGGATAAAACGTTCTTCCCAGGATAAACTGACTTAAGAAAATTTCTGAAAATACAAAGTGCCAGATCAGTGCTAAACATTATCATCTTTGTGATAAGGTGTTGGACTTGGACCTGGTAGTTCAGGGATCAAATCCTATCCTAGCCATGAACTCAGTGGGTGGCCTTGGGCAAGTCACTATCAACCTGAGTTCCCCTTCTGTAAAATGGGAATAATAAGGACCTACCTCAAATGGTTGTTGCGTGTTTCAGCTGAACATGTGGCCAACGTTGTGTCTACGATATCGCGTGGCATGTTATCAGGTACAACACAAGGAATGAGGTGGCAGCACTTGCGTGCTGAGATCAGGTGGCAAGAAAAACACTGATTTGCCCCAAGATGGGCTGTGTGTCTAAGCAGCGCCACATGGTGAACAGAGGGCCAAACCGGTGTTCATATCAAGGTCAAAACACACATTCAGACAGCTGTTGATGTTATGTTTGAAGACACCCTCATCTGCCATTCCATCAGAGGGTAGTACTAGGCACTAGGGGAGGGGAGGGGAGGGGGAAGCCAGCACAGGATGCATTCAATATCAGTGTCCCCCTCTACGGACGTTTGGTGTGAAAGTGCCCTAAGCTGCTTCATAAATCGATGAAAAGATTACTAAGGCTGTACATTCAGGTTTGGATAAAACATCAATAAACACACAACAAAAAAGCTCTTTTTGGTTTCTGTATTCAAAGCACAGATACTGCTGTACAATTTTCAGTTTTGTGTGCTTGTGCCTCTCAATTTCCACTTACACTTAATTTGATGTTTTTAATGGCTGGACTAGCAGTTTGAACATCGTTCCAGTTTCATGAAACGTTGTGTTGCTCAGGGGAACATTTAGCCCCCCCAACAATGGTGATTTAGAGAGTGGATTGTGTTTTGATTTAGGTTTACTTTTGATCTCTGAGTGACTTGTGGTTCAGGGGCTTTGACTGTTTCCACAGGCAGCTGAAGGTGGAACTGCGTCCAGTGCGCTGGATCCTGGTGCTGAGCAAATGACACTAGTGAGAAGAATGGAATAAGGTGAGAGCGTGGAATCCTGATACCAAGGTCCTTTGCTGTTTCTTGTAGGCTTATCATCTGAGCACGTGTGCACGTGCACACACAGTAGTCTGAGGCCTTCTACACACACAAAGGCTACACACACAAGCTCCCCCCCCCCCCCAAAAAGATCCCAACATTTTTGGACACAAAACAAAAAAACCCACGTGAAACATAGGCACTGAAACCAGAAGAGAACTCAGAAATGCAAAATTTGCCCCTTTTGCACATTCCTAGGTTCTGTCTCTGAGCGAAGGTTTGATGTAAATTTTTGAATTAAAAAAGTTGCTGAGGGTAAAACATCCCCAAGAGCATCTGCCGAATTACTTGCTAATCTAAGCCATCACAGGGGTGCAAGCCTCCACCAATGGGAGTTTATTGACTTAAATGGGCAGAGGACTGTCATTGCTCCCTAAGTGCGTGGAACCTGTGCGTACTGCTGCTTATCTTTCTCCCTTGAGGCTGTTTCTAGTTTCCAGAGCAAAGCCTGTCCTCCAGTTGTTCAGAGCCCTTCCTCCTCCAAATGTGGTTTTCAGCTGGATGCCAAAAGCTGAAGCAAAAGCTCATAACATGCCAATTACCCTGGCCTCAAAACCACAAATGATTGTATACAGCTGTTGGCAAATGAAACTGTGTTCCAAACATTTAATATCTAATTGAATAAACTTGTGGAGGCTATTGCCCTAGTCCTGTTCTATTTGTGCTGAATCTCTGGCCGACTGCTAACTCTGTGCATTCAAACAGACAAGCAGATGCAACATGCTTTGGAAAAGTGCATCAAAATATCCTCCCTGCCTGCTCTGCCATTGGTTTGCACATTCATCAGTCTTTCGTCAGAGCACTAAAAGGATTCGTTATAAAAACATACACCTCTGTTTTCACTGTACCAGATTTGCATTAATGGACAGTTCAGAATGGTTTTGGGGTCACCTGTACAAGATGCAACAGGCAGCTCATTTGCATGTGGTGCATGGTAATTGCATATGGTGGGGAAAGTGAACAATTTAATGCCTTCTTTTTCAAATGCCTCAGATCATTGCTTTTATATCCTTATCTAGAACATAAAGGGCCAGTCACCACTTAACATAAAAAACAATAAAATACAGTTCCAGGTCAAAGAAAGAGACCAGAAGTGACTGAACAATAACTGCAACTTTCTTGGACAGTGGAGAGAGAAAAAAATGGTATTATCATATTTTTCTGAATAACCAGTGTTGTATATGAAATGCATATGAAGTCCAATTATCACACTGTTTGCATATGAAGAAACATCACCTTTCACATATGAGTGTATATGAATATTATGTCTGTGTGCATACCCACACATTTTACATCCACACATGCTATATAGATAGATGGACATCCTGTACTTATATAGATTGGATGCATACAGAATGTTTCAGGGGTTATGAGAAACAGCTGCTCCTCTTGCATAGTGTTTTGTGAGTGACATCTAAGGCTATATGTAATTTTACCAGAATTGTCTTTTAGCATTTGATTGCTTCAAAATCACAGTTCAGTCACAAATGTGAAATCTTCTATAGCAATCAACAGCTTATGGTGAAGCAAAGACGTCCCTTATGTAGCAAATTGTTTTGACCCATCAGTAATGCAATATTGTGATGATTTCATGCTTGCAAGGAAATGTGCATGCAAATCTGTTAGTCACGAGCCCTGGACAGTGAATTAATTTGGCCCTTTTCTGTAATTTAGGCTGCTAGCAACACTCAAGCTAGGATGGCCATTCGTCCTCTTTTACTCAAGACAGTCCTGTTTTTTGAAGGGTTTGTCCAGTGTCCTTTATTTATGTGTTTTTGTCCTGTATTTTCCATACACTGCTGGTGCTGCCTCTCCCCTGCGAAGTATGACTTCCAGGTGGGAACAGTGGTGTTGGCAGCATGTGGACTCAGGCTGCTTTTAGACGAGCGCGCGGTGCGCTCGCGCGTGGTTTCCAAAATCCCACGAGACGGGATCAGACAAGACGCTGCCACGAGTCACGCACACAGGACAGGGAAGCACAATTTTTTCAAGCCGCGAATGACCTACCTCGATCAGACTCCCGGTCAGTTTGTGGCTTGAAAAGAATGCGCTTCCCCATCCTGTGCACGTGACTCACAGCAGCGTCTCGTCTGANCGAGACGGGATCAGACAAGACGCTGCCACGAGTCACCTCGATCAGACTCCCGGTCAGTTTGTGGCTTGAAAAGAATGCGCTTCCCCATCCTGTGCACGTGACTCGCAGCAGCGTCTCGTCTGATCCCGTCTCGCGGGATTTTGGAAACCACGCGTGAGTGCACCGCGCGCTCGTCTAAAAGTGGCCTCAGAGGTGAGCCAGCGGTCCCAGCATGGGAGGGTAGGGGAAGAGTGCTAGGGTTACCATACCATCTGGATTTTTCAGGACATGACCATTTTTTTGATCCACCCAACTGCATCCTGGTGGATTTTTTAAAATATGTACCCATGACCAGGATTTTGCCAGTACCGTTGCATCCCCTTCCCCACCCTTCACCCACCGCTTGTTGCTTAGCCCTGGCTGGGGGAAGGAGCCCTTACCATTTGTGCTCTTCCTCCCCCCTGGCCCCACCCCAAGTCCGGTATTCTCAGGATGTGTCAGTGGTCACCCTAACTCAAGCTGTCTAAGAACTGCAGTCAAAATCTTCCTGTAACAGGGTGAGTTGGCCTTACAGTCGTCAATGGGTTCATTTACCCTACCCGTACCCAAATAAATGTCTTTGCTGTAGTGGATGGAGGTAGACTGATAATGGTCAATTGAAGCTAGAGGAGACTAAAAAATACCCCAGCTCATTGTAAGGAGGACCACAGGGAAGACTGGAGAAGGCAAGAAGGGGCTTTCTGATTGGGGAATGACTTGGGAGGGGATCAGGAGATTTGGGAAGCATTTATGTTCAAGAGATTTGTTATTGTTTGTGCTTCTATAAGCCCGAGTCTGCTTTTAGAGAAGTCCTAATGACAAGAAGGGTGTATTGAAGAACTGAGGAATATAGTAGACATTGGGCATTAACAAACGTGACCTGCTTAGACCTTCTTTGGCTCATATATGACTGTCACATTTGTTGGGAGCAATCCAGATGTTTGCTTCAGAGTTTCTCTGGATGTGTTGGCGGCTAGCCCAGACTGTGATCCCAGAGACTTCCAGGGTCACAGCCCAAGCTAGCTACCAACATACCTGGGAAATGCCCTGCCTGACTGGGCCACAGCAGGCTATCACGTGTGGTAGCCCACTGTTCCTGTTCCAGTCTAGAGTGGCCACCATGATGAGTGGCCCTGATGACCGTCATTGAGTGCCATGGCTGCCCATCATGGGGGGAGGGTCGCTGGACATAATGCAGGGGTGGGGCAAGCCGCACATTCATGCAGCTCCTCACGCCCTCCCTGGCCTGGCCATATGAACATTTGTTCCGCAGTTGGACCCAATCCTGACCGGATTACAAGCAGCTTTCTGGTTAGGATTGTGGTGTGACAGTGGCGTTCCGCCATCACTACATTTCCACCTGTTGTCTTTGGAAAACTGAGAGTTGGGTGCCTGTTCAAGGGTTCTGTCCATAGTTTATGCCAGGCCAATCTCTTTAACAGGTTCAGAGAGAGGACAGTGTCAGA
The DNA here is from genome assembly GCA_003113815.1 of Sphenodon punctatus. Lineage (NCBI taxonomy): Eukaryota > Metazoa > Chordata > Lepidosauria > Sphenodontia > Sphenodontidae > Sphenodon > Sphenodon punctatus. Next base: position 1,140,267 of record QEPC01009887.1, on the reverse strand, counting down.
AAAGAGTTTAGTGCTACAGTTAGATCCCAGGAGAAGCTTCAGCACTTTAGCGAGGGCAGCTAGACCAAAAGTAAGTATTTAACTCATTTCGTGCCTCACAAGTGGCATTGATTCTCCACAGGCAACTTGGTTTACATCCTATCAGTGCAACCCTAGGCTGTTTGGCACCAATCCTTTGCGTCAGTAAGAGTCCCACTCATATAAACAGAACTCTCATGAGGACAAACAATGTGCACAGGAATCAAACAACTTCAAGATCATGCCCTATATAAGTCTCCCTTGGCAGGACATTAAAAGGCTCTGAAGCCTAAAAGTGCATGATTCAAACAGTGATGTCCTCTGTTCCCTAATTTGCTTGAACTCATTATGCATAAAGGGTTAGGTTCTGCCCTATGCCCATGCAACCCAGTGACGTCACCAGTGCTGATTGCCTGTAGTGAAGGGCAGAATTTGGCCCCCTGGTGCTTTTGATTTATTTCAGATAAAATGCTAGGAATCTATCTGCAAACCAGTGCAAAAAGACTGCGGAATATTCTGTTGCAAGCATCTCAAATCTCTGAGCTCACCCATTTTTAATTCATACTGTAAGCCATTTGTTCCTTGCATTTAGTTCAGTCACCCTCCTGCGTGGGCAGGAGGGCACAAACGAGTGGGGTTCATTTGGTCAGGCACCCACATCCCTGCTCCTAACCTCAGGCTGTTTGAAATCTTGAAGAGTGTTATTGTCAGCTCAAACAAGCAATCTTAATTAACAAAAGCCTTTCACATTTTAAGCTACAGAATGAGGTGGCCAGAGATTTGTACGTACCAGTTTCAGTTCTCCCCTTCCATAGGCCTGAAGACCTTTGAGGAAGAAAGAGTTGGAAGGAACAGTTACATCAAAAGCAGAGCAGGCCCAAGCCAGAACCCTCATCCCATGGACTGGAGATCCTATGCAGACAGGTTAGTTACGTAAATAGATGTAAACTCTCCTTACCAGCAGGGTAATTGGGATGTGAATCCCAACATTCTGCCTACACCCACCTCTAATTAAGCATTTTAACCCTATGTTTGGTGCAAAATAGGGAAGTAGGTAGTGTTCCATAGCATCATCATAGGATTCAAAATGGATAGCTCAAATTTGAGGAATTTGGTATTCATTTTGAATATTCATTTCAGCGCTAATCAGAACTTGCTCCAATAAAAGGTATCGCAGACTTGCAGTCAGTGCCTCTCACAGAAGGGGGAAGCTAAAGGGTCCTGAGAGCGGCAAGAATAGTATATTTAGCAGATTACAGTAATGCAACAGGTATTTCATAAGTCTGAAAGGAAACATATTCAGTGTAAATACCAAATTTAGTATATGAATATCTGCTCAGTGAGGTGGATACAAAGTGCTATTTGCTTCCTGCTTGGTTTGCAGTTCGGAATATTTATTTAGATATTTTTATGTTTGGTGCATTTTTCAGTTATTCTGGTTTCTTCAGTATTTTCGTTTTCACTGCTTCATTTACTTCGACGGTTCTATTTAGCAATTTAGTACTCAGCTACCGAAGTGACTGAAATATTGAACACAAAATAACAAAGTGAATGAAATACCAAAATGAAATCACTGAATAAGCAAAGTTGCAATGTTTGCAATGGAGGCAAAGACTAATTCAGATATTTGTTTCTAAGAATGAAGATGTGAATTCTCTTTGCAAACATAAGTCACATTGGTTTCAGCCCTACTGTCTCGCTAAAAATATTACTGTAGTTAACAAATGCTACAGACAGTTGGTTCTGTACAAAAGCATAACCTGTGCAGTTTAGGAACAGCGTGGCTTGTGTGTCTGTTAGGGATGGGCGAACACGGTTCAGAAGTTCAGAGTTTGGCCCGAACTCGGCCTGTTCGGATGACCGAACCCGAATCTGAACCCTACTGACCGAACCGAACTCAATTCCGAACGCCGAAATGATCCAACAGTTCGGTCAGTTTGGATTGCGTTCGGGTGAGTTCGGGTGGCAAAAACATGTCACTGAAAGGCAAAATGTGACAGGGAGGGGGAGTCAGCTGAGGAGCACAGTTCCAGGCACCAGGGGTGGAGAGGCTTGGAGTGGCAGCCAGCCTGCCCAATCACCATCCCTTTTCACCTCAGACCACTGGCTTAGCCATCTGCGATTGGTCATGGGCTAGGCTGCACGGAGCTAATGGGGCTTGTGGTGAGACAGGCGCAGCAAGAAACAAAACTGATTGCCTCCCCGCTTCCCAACACCTTCTGAGTTAGTCACTATTCCTGAACAGCAGACGTTTCAGAAGGCTCCCTCTCCCAGCAGTTTTGTTCTACTCAATCCATTGCAATCCTCCTCCTATTTCACCCATCCCCATCTACCTACATATTATCATTTATTTAGCTTAGCTTAGATAGATTTAGGTGTTATTTTTTGTTTTTACCCCTCCCTGTGTTCCCTGTGTTCAATCTTCCTTCCTCCCTCCCCCCCTCCATTGAATCCTTTCCCTCTCCCTCT
>QEPC01009887.1:1101323-1111582 GCA_003113815.1 Sphenodon punctatus | reverse complement strand
GAGGAAGGAGCAGGGGGGAAAGAAGTAGAGGGAGGAAGAGGTGGGGGGAAGGGGAAAAGGGGAAAAGGGGAGAAGGAGGGAGAGGGAAGGTGAGAGATAGGGCAGGCATGATGGTGGGGAGGGTAGGAGGGAGGCAACCCAGGAGGTGGGTAGTGGAGGAGAGACAGAGGAGGATGAGGTGGAGAGTGGCTAGCCTACTGGCCACCAAGGAGCTACCAGATGGCCGAAGGAAGTACCCTTCGGCTTACCCTTAGCTGGTGTTGCTGGAGTATCCTGTTCAAGAGTGATCTTATGGTGCGCACCTTCTGGCCCGCTGGTCGGTGGAACTTGGGGTGGAAAAAGGCCAAGCCTGAGGAGCCTTACGGCATCCTCAAGTGATGACAGTCAAGGCAGCTGGCCGAGTATGCAGATGAGCTGCATACTCATTTGCAAAAGTGTAGGAAACATTTTATTTTGTCAAATTCTATGTAATTGACTGGTCTTATTAATTTGTGTTATTTTGTACCATTGTCAAAAGATCATGGCTCCTGCTAGTTTCTAGTAAGACTAGTAATAAAAATTGAATTGAATTGATTCTGGAAAGAGCAGGAACCTAGGAGTGTTTCTGAGTGACCTGGTTAGCCTGTGGATGCTAAGGGAAAGCCTTAAGGAAGTGGGACCTTTTTGCATAGGCCCAGACAATAGCCATGTTCCTACACAAACCTGTGTCCTTTCACTCAGTTCCCCCTGCAATAGATTTTTATTTGAAGGTGCATCCAGCTTTCTGGGTATGTTTGCCCTAACAATATGGGAAGTGGCTTAATATCACAGCTGTCTCTTCCATCTCAAGCAGTCCAAAGAATCAATCTCTTTTTTCATCATTGCCATACTTCTTCAGCAGAACCAGTCAGTATTTAATTAACTGAGTGCTCGTGTGGAGAGAAAACTTAGCACTGATCAGATTCAGAAAAATGAGGGCCAGCTGTATTTCATATCAGTGGAAGAAGTAGACCAAATTCCTGCCTGGTGTAACTACTCGTTTCAGTAAAGTTACATCAGGGATGAATTTGGTTCCATAATATGATTTATATCCTGCTTCACTTTCAGCAGTACAACATGATAGGCAATGCTTTGCTGGTCAATTATAGCATGCCTCAGGTGATATTACAGAGTACCATGTCCAAGACTCAAGAAGCAAAATAATGTACTTTTGCTCTTATGATATGAAATTCATAAGGAAAACATTCAAAACCATGCATTTGCTGAGAACAGCTGTCGGGCGAAGGTGAGATGAAAGACAGACAATCAAAAAGCTGCCTTGCGGTTCAGAATTCAAAAGCAATTTCACAACGTAGAGTTCTTTCTCCTTTATTGGCTTCCGTACAGCTTAAGGAAATCAGAGGTGGAGAATTCTCTTTTAGAAAACAACTTCAGTTCTACTGCCAGTTTAGACCAGAATTTTCAAGGGAGCTTTTGGGGGAGCTTTCAACTTCCTTTGAAATCCAGCAGAATTTGGGCATCTAACTCTTTGCACATGAAAATCTCAGTCAGAACTGTAATCGCACATGTTTATTTTCATAACTGAAAACACAATTAACCTTGCCCATGCAGCTCAGTTCTTACTTCTCTTTTCTCAACTGCTCACAGCTTTTTGAGGCATTCACTTTGGGGGTTCAGCTTTTTCATTCTTGATGACAGTGGTTTGGCAGAATGCAATGAGAGGAGTGGAGAAAACCTCTCTCCTTTTAATTTTCTAAGTTGGAGGATCTCCCCTCAGTAACTGATCCAAGCACATGCACCTGCAACTTCATGTATGTATCAACAGTACTTAATTTGTAAAAATAAAATAAAACAAATTAAAAATATGAATTGCCAGGGCTCAGATTTGCCTCAAAATCCATGCCAGATAGGTAGTATAGATTAGATACAGCCATGTAGATATTATAGATATATAGATTAGATTAGAATAGTTAGATAATTGATTAGATAATTGATAGTTTTCCTTTTCCCTTCCCCTGTCTCCCTTAGATTTAGATAGATAATAGTCGTGCATGGGAATCGATAACAATACCGATACCAAAAATAAAATCTTCATTTGAAATGGTACCGATATCGATACTGATATCATTATTGATAACGATAATGAAAACAATATCAACAACGATAACAAAAATGATAACAAACAATAATGATAACGAAAACAACGTTGTTAATAACAATAACGAAAATGACATTTTTGAATAACAAAAACGAAAATGAAAAACGAAAATTACATGGGGGCCTGGTGCACACCCCTACTAACAGCAAGACCTGACAGACGCTCTAGGCATTTTCTGCCTCTATGGTATCTAGGGGCACATGACTGTGGGGCGATCATATTACCTCCATCATCCTTCAACAATGCATTGCAGAGCGTCAAGTTTAAATACCCTGAGGGATGAGTTTCCATTTTCTTCAACTCAGAAATCAGAAAAATGAAGAAAATCAGATTTTCTTCAATTCCAGAAACCAGTGTGCTGAGTATGGATGAAAAGCACCATGGGACTGAAATTCAACCCAGAGACTCTAAGCACCGTGCTAACAGCAATGTTCTGTTCACATGGCTATCCTNGAGGAAGGAGCAGGGGGGAAAGAAGTAGAGGGAGGAAGAGGTGGGGGGAAGGGGAAAAGGGGAAAAGGGGAGAAGGAGGGAGAGGGAAGGTGAGAGATAGGGCAGGCATGATGGTGGGGAGGGTAGGAGGGAGGCAACCCAGGAGGTGGGTAGTGGAGGAGAGACAGAGGAGGATGAGGTGGAGAGTGGCTAGCCTACTGGCCACCAAGGAGCTACCAGATGGCCGAAGGAAGTACCCTTCGGCTTACCCTTAGCTGGTGTTGCTGGAGTATCCTGTTCAAGAGTGATCTTATGGTGCGCACCTTCTGGCCCGCTGGTCGGTGGAACTTGGGGTGGAAAAAGGCCAAGCCTGAGGAGCCTTACGGCATCCTCAAGTGATGACAGTCAAGGCAGCTGGCCGAGTATGCAGATGAGCTGCATACTCATTTGCAAAAGTGTAGGAAACATTTTATTTTGTCAAATTCTATGTAATTGACTGGTCTTATTAATTTGTGTTATTTTGTACCATTGTCAAAAGATCATGGCTCCTGCTAGTTTCTAGTAAGACTAGTAATAAAAATTGAATTGAATTGATTCTGGAAAGAGCAGGAACCTAGGAGTGTTTCTGAGTGACCTGGTTAGCCTGTGGATGCTAAGGGAAAGCCTTAAGGAAGTGGGACCTTTTTGCATAGGCCCAGACAATAGCCATGTTCCTACACAAACCTGTGTCCTTTCACTCAGTTCCCCCTGCAATAGATTTTTATTTGAAGGTGCATCCAGCTTTCTGGGTATGTTTGCCCTAACAATATGGGAAGTGGCTTAATATCACAGCTGTCTCTTCCATCTCCAGCAGTCCAAAGAATCAATCTCTTTTTTCATCATTGCCATACTTCTTCAGCAGAACCAGTCAGTATTTAATTAACTGAGTGCTCGTGTGGAGAGAAAACTTAGCACTGATCAGATTCAGAAAAATGAGGGCCAGCTGTATTTCATATCAGTGGAAGAAGTAGACCAAATTCCTGCCTGGTGTAACTACTCGTTTCAGTAAAGTTACATCAGGGATGAATTTGGTTCCATAATATGATTTATATCCTGCTTCACTTTCAGCAGTACAACATGATAGGCAATGCTTTGCTGGTCAATTATAGCATGCCTCAGGTGATATTACAGAGTACCATGTCCAAGACTCAAGAAGCAAAATAATGTACTTTTGCTCTTATGATATGAAATTCATAAGGAAAACATTCAAAACCATGCATTTGCTGAGAACAGCTGTCGGGCGAAGGTGAGATGAAAGACAGACAATCAAAAAGCTGCCTTGCGGTTCAGAATTCAAAAGCAATTTCACAACGTAGAGTTCTTTCTCCTTTATTGGCTTCCGTACAGCTTAAGGAAATCAGAGGTGGAGAATTCTCTTTTAGAAAACAACTTCAGTTCTACTGCCAGTTTAGACCAGAATTTTCAAGGGAGCTTTTGGGGGAGCTTTCAACTTCCTTTGAAATCCAGCAGAATTTGGGCATCTAACTCTTTGCACATGAAAATCTCAGTCAGAACTGTAATCGCACATGTTTATTTTCATAACTGAAAACACAATTAACCTTGCCCATGCAGCTCAGTTCTTACTTCTCTTTTCTCAACTGCTCACAGCTTTTTGAGGCATTCACTTTGGGGGTTCAGCTTTTTCATGCTTGATGACAGTGGTTTGGCAGAATGCAATGAGAGGAGTGGAGAAAACCTCTCTCCTTTTAATTTTCTAAGTTGGAGGATCTCCCCTCAGTAACTGATCCAAGCACATGCACCTGCAACTTCATGTATGTAGCAACAGTACTTAATTTGTAAAAATAAAATAAAACAAATTAAAAATATGAATTGCCAGGGCTCAGATTTGCCTCAAAATCCATGCCAGATAGGTAGTATAGATTAGATACAGCCATGTAGATATTATAGATATATAGATTAGATTAGAATAGTTAGATAATTGATTAGATAATTGATAGTTTTCCTTTTCCCTTCCCCTGTCTCCCTTAGATTTAGATAGATAATAGTCGTGCATGGGAATCGATAACAATACCGATACCAAAAATAAAATCTTCATTTGAAATGGTACCGATATCGATACTGATATCATTATTGATAACAATAATGAAAACAATATCAACAACGATAACAAAAATGATAACAAACAATAATGATAACGAAAACAACGTTGTTAATAACAATAACGAAAATGACATTTTTGAATAACAAAAACGAAAATGAAAAACGAAAATTACATGGGGGCCTGGTGCACACCCCTACTAACAGCAAGACCTGACAGACGCTCTAGGCATTTTCTGCCTCTATGGTATCTAGGGGCACATGACTGTGGGGCGATCATATTACCTCCATCATCCTTCAACAATGCATTGCAGAGCGTCAAGTTTAAATACCCTGAGGGATGAGTTTCCATTTTCTTCAACTCAGAAATCAGAAAAATGAAGAAAATCAGATTTTCTTCAATTCCAGAAACCAGTGTGCTGAGTATGGATGAAAAGCACCATGGGACTGAAATTCAACCCAGAGACTCTAAGCACCGTGCTAACAGCAATGTTCTGTTCACATGGCTATCCTGGATTAAAAATTATCCCAGACTAGATTGTCCGTCTGAAAGATATGACTTGGTAAGCGTGGACTAATAAGTACTGAAGTTAATTCAAATTAGTCCAGGCTAGTTTTGTGTTGTCAGCTGAAAGCGCCCTAAGAGATGCTGGCGATCAAAGCTGCCCCAGAAGCCCCTTCACCTCCAAAGCATGAAACAGTATTTAGAGGGCCCAATGGAGTTGCTCTGCCAGGCACCTCCTCTTCCTACTCCAACTTCGTGCCTTTTTAAATAAGTGGGATTTCTCCTGCAGTTTAAACCTGTGGTTCTTAGACGCCTCCGCAAGGGGGCTTTAGACGCTCCTCCATGAACTGGAAGTCACCCAGGTACCATTAGAAACAGTGGCACCGGGTGACTCCTGGGTGTTTTGAGATGGGGCATAGTAAGACCTTGATTATTGGGGTCTTACTATGTCACATCTCAAAACACCTGGGAGTTGCACGGCGCTGCTGTTTCTAATGAAGTCCGGGCAACTTCCGGTTCATGGAGGAGCGTCTAAAGCCCCCCCCCCGCAGAGGTGTCCAAGAGCTGCAGCTTTAAACTGCGGGAGAGAGCCCGTTTGTTTTAAAAGGCCCTTTGTCAGACCTTGCTCAGGGGATACAGATTATGCTAGATGGGGGGCCAGGACTGCAGGCTGGTGCTGTCAATCACCCCTAACTCAGTTGGGGTGATTGGGAGGAAACCTGTAAGGGCAGAACCATGTAAGAGAGTCAGACAAAGGGTTGCCATGCCCCTTTCTGATGTAACCACACCCCTTACATTGAACCATGCTGTCATTATGATGCTCCCTCTGCAGGGGAGGGGACCATGTTGGAAAGGGGTGGGGTTGTCAAATGTGACAAAACTCTACCCTTCTGGTCCATTGCAACATCATGGTGCTCCATAGGGGTGGGGCCTATTGGAAAGGGGGTGGTAATTCCTGTGGCCGACCTCCTTTCTGACATGGCCACCCATGCAACCTTCTGGAAGCCCCAGTTCTATAGGTTAGCCACAGGTGTTCTTGGCTGACCCAGAGAAATTGGGGCTTCCCTCAAAGTTTCTCTGTGTGAAACTGGGAGGGGTGGACTGGCTACCCCAGTCAGGAGAGAGACTGGGGCCGAGGCAGTCGGTGGGATCTTCCAGAGTAGCAGCCGTGTCACGGTCTGGAGGATGTACTGGGGCTGAGTCTTGGCATAGAAAGTTGTGGTGGGAGTCAGCACTGGCAAGTTCTGGCATAAATGAAGTCCTGTCCCCACCCCACCCAAGCTAGGTCCCTTGTTGCACCATTGCAGTTTGCACTTTGCAGTAATATTGTTGTTGTTTTCTGGGAAGACTTTCCAAGTAGGCAAGTGTTTCAGGGAATGGCCTGGATCCCTAAAGGAGGGAATATGCCAGTCCAGGGGCAGGCAGAGGCAGCCCTGCAGAATGGTTCTATAGTTCCAGGGCACAGGCTGGAGACTCCAGCAAACAGCTGCCCCATCTGCAAGCAGGACTGGCAATTGAGCTGTACAGGGATTTAGCTTGTCAACAGAGAATGAGCCGTGTGCAACATATTGACTGCAAAAACAGACTTGACAGAGGCTATGGGAACAAAAAGGATTGTCAGCTGTAACAGCATCAAGAATTAAGTGAAGAGACCTCTTGAGTGGAAGAAGCAACTCACACAAGTGAAAATCTCTGAGGCAGCATCACAACATGAACCCCCACCGGTGTGGTCCAGGAGTAGGGAGGGAAACAGAAGGCATCTGGACTGTTCATGGGGCAGGTAAAGCACAAATCCAGGCAGTGGAAGTTTCCTCAAACTACCTCATGGAGGGCTCACAGTCACACAACCCTGACAGACGGCAGCCTGGCCTGATTTTCCTATGGGTATTTGGGGTAGAGCTGACTGTGGAGTTTGTGGAACTGGCCAAGACTGAAAACTCAGCATGGTGCCTCTTAATATTGTGTGTTCTAGTGGATGGCAAGAGAGAGGCAGGCCTAGCTACATGTGGCTCTCAGTGGCTAGGGGAGGTTCCTGGCCAAGAATTCCTGTTCCTTGCTCAGACTGGTTTCCTATTCAGAGGAATGGAGACACTGAGGCCGTTTTTAGACGAGTGCGGCGGCGCCCGCTCTTGTTTCTTAAAAAAGCCGGCAGCCCGTTCCACACGTGACGCTGCCACCGAATACGCACATGCGCGGCCGACGCGCATCCATTTCCGGGTGCGAACTGACCGGGTCGGCGATCGAGGCTGGTCATACGCGCCCGGAAATGGATGCGTGTCGGCCACGCAAGCGCTATTCGGCCGCAGCGTCACGTGTGGAACGGGCTGCCGGCTTTTTTAAGAAATAAGCGCGGGCGCCGCCGCGCTCATCTAAAAACGGCCTGAGAGTGTATTTTGTGGCCTGCCCTGGGTCCACCATGGCTGATTGCATGGCTGCCCGTCATGGTGTGGGGCAGCACTTGGGTGGAGCATGGAGGCAGGGGCAGCCAGACACATGTTTGTGCATCTCCCCGATGGCCTGGTTGCAGGAGCATGTGTTGGGCAGCCTGACCTGATCCAGACTGTGTTCTCCCCAGCTTCCTGACCCGGGTAGGATCATGATTTAATTTAATTTATTTATTTATTTAATATATTTATATCCCGCCCCTCCTGCAAACAGTTCGGGGCGGCTAACAAATTTCCATTAAAACAATTTTTAAAATATTAAAACAATCATAAAAATCTTACAAAAACAGGGAGGACAGAAATTTACAAAAAAATAATAAGGAAGGGTAGGGTGATAAAAAGCATGATGGTGGCATGCTGTTTAAGTCCTGACCAGGCCCTTGGCCACCGGGTGGGGTCCCGGGTGAAGAGGGCTTGCATTCCCAGGAAAAAAACAACCCCATCTTGTCAGAGCTGCTCAGCCTGGGTTTGCTTGCTTCATACGAGATCTCTTCCCCATGGTGGAAATGGGCACAGGTTGCCCTTAGGGTTGCCATTTCTGGTGGCTTGACCCTGAGACTCCCATGTTGGCCTATAGGAGTCTCGGGATGCATAGGCAACTCGTAGAGGATATATGGGGGGCAATGGCCCCCCCCCCCCGATTTTCAGAAGTCTTATAAAACCCGTGCCCTGTCCCCCCTCCTGTGCCCCCTCCGCCCCCCACTATTGACAGTTACCAGTCACCTGTGACAGGGTGAAACTGTGAGAGGTGTCAATCCTAGTTGCATTTAGAGTCACCTTCCTGCACTAGGAGAGTGCTGGGTGACTGAGCCATAAAACACATCTATGTTTATCTGGAGGAAGCACTTCTGAGGATAAGAGAGTAGTCTAGTTCCTATCTCACCAGTTTTGGTCTATGCTATTTTGAAGTCTCCAGCTAATAATATCACATAGGCCGCTGAATGTGCCATCACTGTCTCATCCATGAGCAGAGAGTTTTTGAGTGCCTCATGGCTTTATTCATGGGCCAAGTTCTGGTACCCCTTTTCATGTTGATTACACCAAGTGGTTCTGTAGCCCAGTGCCTACACTTGTATTCTTATCCCCCATGGTTGTGTAGTCATTTGAGTGCGGCTCTGTTTCACTTTGTTACATAGACATGTAGTTCACAATCTAGTCTGAGCTTCCTAAATGTTCTGCTATGAACAACTACTAGCTAACTATGGCCTGACTTGTAAAACACCTGGGGCACAGTAAGGATTGCCCAGTCGTCTGTGTCTCAGCAGACCACTCGGCAGTCCCTCCCAGCAGCTAGCTGTGGACCGGCTGCATGAAAGTCACCTTTAGTTGGCTATTATTACTGTATCCATTGCCTATGTTTGACCTGATCTGCAAGGGGGTCCACTCGGCAGTGGCTCATCCAGCACACCTTTGGGCTGGGGTGAAAGAGTGCTGAAACTCAGGCCCCAGGATAAATCTCTGCTCAACTAAGCAAAACCTGGGCAACCAGAGGTTAATGGCTGGGGCCTGGCTAGTGTTGAGTCCTAGTGCAACCCATTCTTGGATGTGGGGTGATCAGTCTGAGACCCTTCTTTGAGAGTCCCTTGCCTTATTGGCAGCGTGCCTTCCTTTAAAGGGCTTCAGAAGCATGACTCAATTCATCCTCTCCTCGGAGGCTTTAAAGTCAGAGCTTTAACTCAAGGCAAATAGAAGCCAAAATATGTTTTTCTTATCCATTCCTGTCCATTCTTGTCCTCCTCAAACTCTCTGCCTCTTTTGGCACTGACACACGGTCGACCAGGGCTGCCTCCTGGATTTGCTATGTTCTCTTGGTTTCCAGGACTCTGACCCCTGGGGTAGGAACCGGTCTATAACTATTGATTGTACAGTGCCAGGTACACTGCTTGCACTAAATAAATAAATAATATCAGCAGTTTACTAGCAAAAAATCGGCAGGATACCCTATACCTAAAGTATGCCTTACAGATACCAATCCAGCCTTTTCTTGAAAATCTCCACAGCCTCCCTAGGCAGTTTGTTTAGTTGTTAAACGGTTCTGTTAGGAACCGTTTCCCAAATTTAAACTTATTGTTGTCCTGTCCTCAGTAGCAATGGAAAACATTTGTTCTTCATCTTTTTTTATGAAATCCTTTTAGATGTTTTTAAACTGTCAACATGTCTTAATGTTGTTTTCTTTTCTCTAGTCTACTGTGGGAACAGTTAATCTGCCACTATTCAGAATCTGGCTGGATCTGGAATATCCAACCTACTCTGGGAAAGACTGGCTACTGAGTGGTATCCATTTATTGTTTGGCAGATTAACCATTTTACTGATTTACCACATTACCACATAATGCCCCAATACACCATTTACCATATTGCCGTTTACCATTTGCACATAATTCCTTTCCTGTTTACCCCCAGACCTGGTTTCAGACTAATAAACAGTAACAGTGTTATGCGGTAATGCGGTTGGTAATACAGTAACGGTAATGCGATAATACAGTAACAGGCCATGCAGTCTCCTTATTTTCCTAGTGCCTGTCAACTGTGGGGGTTTGGATGAGGTCGAGCCATCTGCAATTGAATCCTGACAAGATGGAGGTGATGTTGGTGGGCGAGGGCTTGGGGGACCTGGGGGTGGTTGAATCTTCTTGTTGGGGGG
>QEPC01009887.1:1064054-1083638 GCA_003113815.1 Sphenodon punctatus | reverse complement strand
TAATAAAATGTAACACCCATTTTATCGGTGTTAGAGTGTCTGTGTAAAAAGGGCCATAGTCATTTTATGATCAATTATAACCCCCAAGTCCCTTTCCTCCTCTATTGTTTCTCACTGATGAGTTCCTAGCTGGTAACCAAAATTCTTATTATTAAACCCCAAATGCATAACCTTGCACTCCAGGTTAACTCGGCACTATTAAATTTCATCCCAGTCCTAACACTTTAATCCATGAGACCATCCAGTTCAATTCATCCTGTATAATTTTCCAATCCTCCTCTGCATTGGCAATTCCTCCCAACTTGGTATCATCAGCACACTTCATTAGCACACTCTTAGTACCCTCACCAAGGTCAGTTATTAATATATTAAACAGTATGGGTCCCAAAACAGATCCCTGAGGAACTCCACTAGCAACCTCCCCCCACCTAGAAAGTCCACCTCTCAACACAACCCTTTGTTTCCTTCCACAGGCAATAGCCTGGGCTAGGCCAAAGTGGGCCGTCCCAGAGCTTGCACATCTGGTTCGGCTGCCTCCTGTCATTGTCTTCCATGGCTGCCTGTCATGGCGGGGCAGGGGGGTGGAGTGCTGGGCACAGGGCAGGGCCAGCAGTTCTCCCTGTCCCTGGGCTGTGCTGCTGTCGGTCCAGTCGGGAGCACATGTTTGTGCTCTGGCAGGCACATGCCTGGTCTTCCCAGGTCAGCCCAGGATGTGGTAGCCCAACATCACGTGTTACTTTACCCATATTGTTAGTGGTTTTCATCATGAGGTCAAATGCATCTGATTGGTGTTGGGGTTTGTGACACCCCGGATGAAATTTGCCACAGAGTTTTGTGTGTCAATTTCATAAAAGGTGTATTGAGTTTTGGTCTTAGATCCGGTATATAGTTAATGTGCAGTGTGCCTTTTTATATAAGATATATATTTTACCTGGAGCCATTTAATAGGGATGTGTGAACAGAATGGGATTTGGATGTTTGGCTGTTCGGTCCAAAAACTTAGTTCGGGTTCATGTGTTCAGTCCACGGAGTTCGGACACACACCCCCGGAACATTCGGAACATTCGGTCGTGGCAGAGGCTTGGGGCACTGCAGGGGTGCCTGTAGGGGCATGGCAGGCCATCGGAGACACAGCAGCAGCAGTAGAGACTGGGGAGGCTTGGGGCTTGGCACCCCGGGTTGCCCGGGCAGACAGGCTCGGCTCTTGGCTCCTGGGGGTGCCCATGGCGCCATGGCTGGCTGTCTGAGACCCAGCAGCAGCAGCAGCAGCAGCAGCAGCAGAGGCCGGGAAGGCTTGGGGCTTGGTCTGGATCCCTACTTGGCCAGGCATTGAAGGCTGCCAGGCATCGGTGGAGCAGCAGCAGACATTGGATTGCCTGGTAGCAGAACCGATGGCACAGCAGAAGCAGCAGCGACAGCAGCAGCAGACATTGGATTGCCTGGTAGCAGAACCCATGGCACAGCAGAGGCAGCAGAAGCGGACATTAGATTTCAAGGGCACAGAATCCATGGCACAGCAGAGGCAGCAGAAGTGGACATTAATTACCGGGGCACAGAACCCATGGCACAGCAGAGGCAGCAGCGGCAGCAGCAGCAGACAGGCTGCATGGCATGAGCAACGGAAGTCGGGCTGAGGCGGGGTTCGAGGTTGGCAACCAGGGCGGGCAGACAGGCAGTGTGTCATGAGAAGCAGTAGGCAAGGCAGGCTGGGACCTTGGCAGGGCACTCAGATAGGCTGGTAAAGACTGTGCAGCGAGAGAGAGCCAGTCAGATAGGCAGTCCGAGATCGTCTAGCCAGAGGCCAGCTGGCAGGCTTACAGCTTCCCAATGCCACCTGGCATCATGAGGTCAGTCAGATAGGCCAGCCGAAGCCATCTAGTGAGAGAGAGAGAGAGAGGGGCAGGGTGGGCGCCGGGCATTGAGAGGAAGGGACAGCACCTCAGCAGCAGCAGCCCAGATTGAGGAGGAGCCCCGTCCCAAGACTGCCCCTGGCTTGGGATGGCATGTGCTACTGCACCATCAATCCATGTCCAGGGGCAGCTCGGGAAATCCCAGCAGCTGAAGGTTGACCTTGATGAATAGCAACTGCTCCACTAACTTGGCCCCCAGTCTCAGGAGGTGCAGTGAGCAAATGTTCCCCGCCATGGAGAACACTCACTCGCTGGGGACACTTGTTGGTGGGCAGGACAAGAGATCTTTGGCCACTTTGGACAGGTCTGGCCACATGTCCCTCTGAGAGCTGGGGGTGGAGTGGCTGCTTCTTGATGCCGTGGAATGACAGCTCCCCGTGAGCAGAATGATGGCCCCAGAACACTAACGGTGGGTCTTGGGACTAGAGTGGCAACTTCTGGATGAAGTGGAATGACAGCCCTCCCTGCCTGTAATGTAGGCCCCAGAACCCTGATGGTGGCTGGCTGTTTCCTGATGCGGTGGAATAACAACTCCCTGTGAGCAGGATGACGGCACCAGAACCCTGATGGTGGGTCCTGGGACTAGAGTGGCAGCTTCTGGATGAAGTGGAATGACACCCCTCCCTGCCTGTAACGTAGGCCCCAGAACCCTGACGGTGGGTCCTGGGGCTGGAGCGGCAGCTTCTGGATGATGTGAATGGACAGCTCTCCCTGCCTGTAACGTAGGCCCCAGAACCCTGATAGTGGGATCTGGGGCTGGAGTGACTGCTTCTTGATGTTGGGTATAACACCTAAATCTATCTAATCTAATCTAAATAAATGAAACTATGGAGGGAAATGTGGGGAAATGGGTGAAATAGGAGGAGGATGGCAATGGATTGGGAGAAACGCAAACTGCTGGGAGAGGGAGAGTTCTGAAAACGCCTGCTGACAGGATCAGTGGCTAGCTCAGAATGATATGGAAGGGGGGGGAGGGCAATTACTTTTGTTACTTACTGCGCCCGCTTTACCACAAGCCCCGTTGGCTCTGTGCAGCCTAGCCCATAGCCAATCGCAGACTGCCAAGCCAGTGGTCTGAGGAAAAGAAGGATGGTGATTGGGCAGGCTGGCTGCTAGTCCAAGCCTCTCTCCATCCCTGGGGCCAGGAAGTCTGCTCCTCAGCTGCACCACCACCACCCCGGGCCTACCAGCCAGGTTTTTCCAGTCCGAATGCACCCAAACTCATCCGAACGCAGCTGAACTGTTCGGGGCTTCAGGCGTTCGGTTCGGGCATTTGGTTCGGCTGTCTGAACTGGCTGAGTTTGGCCTGAACCCCGAACTGCGTTTGGCTTGCACATCCCTACCATTTAAAGCTAGGCCAATTTTGGTGCTGTGCTGGTGACCTACTGTGCAGAAGCTTTGTATCCCATTATCAGTCCCCTCAGCCATTCAGCTCCCTTTCTCCCTCTGCAGTTCAATGTCATTGATATAGTTGTATGTAGGATATTGCGTACAAAACCTGCCACTTGTGTGTGCATATGTTTTCAGTCTTTCATATGCATAAGCCTTGTCAGAGTCAGCCTAATTGTATCCATTCTTGACAAACTGTCTCTAGAGCCATGTAAATGAGCTTTGAAATACTAAGATCTGACTTATATTTGTCAATTAATTGTTAATATGGCACATGCCTCTAGGTCTGTAGCCTGTCTTAGTCTTAAGATCCTACCTTTGATTTCATACCTAATGCCTGTTGCAGAAGAGAAGCCCTTAAGGTGAAAGAATTTATTTCTTGGTCCAAAATTTTGCCCTAACATCCTTTGTTACAAATCTTGATATATCCTATATTTCTTTTGTGTGTCTACATGCAGTAGCCATAGCTGAGTAAGGACCAGCCACTCAGCTGGTGAAAAAATCAGCATTGCTCCTACACCAGTTGAGGATTGTGATTTCTATAGCTCTATCAGAATCCAAAGTGCTTTATAATCCATATCTAGTTCACCTTCACAACAACCTTTTGGGGTAGGTCATTATCATTTTAATTTTACAGCTGGAGAACTGAGGTTGACAGATAGCAACTTGACCAAAATCACCCACTGAGTTTATGGCTAGGGCTGCTTTTAGATGTGTGCAGCGTACATGCGGCATGTGAGATATTTATATGCGGTGTGATTTTATGCTTCATGTGTACCGTGCACGTCTAAAAGCGGCCTAAGTCAGGATTTGAACTCTGGTCCCACATCCAACACTTATACACGAGGCTATAATGACTCTTGTGTGCCTTTTAACCCTCGACTACTACCTTAGATTTCAGCCACTAGGATTGCAGTATGCCAATGAACAGAGTAAGTGAAAGATGGATTTCCAGTCCAGAAAGCATTTGATAAGGTCCCACATAAAAGACTCTTGAGAAAATTAAAATGTCATGGGATAGGAGTTAGTGCCTTACTATGGATCGGTAACTGGTTAAAGGATAGAAAGCAAAGAGTAGGGCTAAATGATGTAAAAAGTGGTGTGCCCCAGGGATCTATATTGGGACCAGTGCTGTTTAATGTATTCATTAATGATCTGGAAAAGGAAGTTAAGAGTGAAGTGATCAAATTTGCAGATGACACCAAGTTGTTCAAGGTAGTTAAAATACAAGCAGACTGTGAAGAACTGCAACAGGATCTTATGAGATTGTGTACCTGGGCATTTAAATGGCAGATGAGATTTAATGTGGACAAGTGCAAAGTGATGCACATAGGGAAAAATAATCCAAACTATGGCTGTTTTTACACAGATGCACACCCCCCCCACCCCACTCGGTGTTCAGGCGGGTGTGCAGCGGGGTGGGGGGGCAGTCCGTGTATACGGTCGCCGGTGGATGGGTGGATGGGTATGCAGTGGGTATGCGGTTGGCGCCCATGTAAGCACCATGGGTGGCNCTGGGGGTGGAGTGGCTGCTTCTTGATGCCGTGGAATGACAGCTCCCCGTGAGCGGAATGATGGCCCCAGAACACTAACGGTGGGTCTTGGGACTAGAGTGGCAACTTCTGGATGAAGTGGAATGACAGCCCTCCCTGCCTGTAATGTAGGCCCCAGAACCCTGATGGTGGCTGGCTGTTTCCTGATGCGGTGGAATAACAACTCCCTGTGAGCAGGATGACGGCACCAGAACCCTGATGGTGGGTCCTGGGACTAGAGTGGCAGCTTCTGGATGAAGTGGAATGACACCCCTCCCTGCCTGTAACGTAGGCCCCAGAACCCTGACGGTGGGTCCTGGGGCTGGAGCGGCAGCTTCTGGATGATGTGAATGGACAGCTCTCCCTGCCTGTAACGTAGGCCCCAGAACCCTGATAGTGGGATCTGGGGCTGGAGTGACTGCTTCTTGATGTTGGGTATAACACCTAAATCTATCTAATCTAATCTAAATAAATGAAACTATGGAGGGAAATGTGGGGAAATGGGTGAAATAGGAGGAGGATGGCAATGGATTGGGAGAAACGCAAACTGCTGGGAGAGGGAGAGTTCTGAAAACGCCTGCTGACAGGATCAGTGGCTAGCTCAGAATGATATGGAAGGGGGGGGAGGGCAATTACTTTTGTTACTTACTGCGCCCGCTTTACCACAAGCCCCGTTGGCTCTGTGCAGCCTAGCCCATAGCCAATCGCAGACTGCCAAGCCAGTGGTCTGAGGAAAAGAAGGATGGTGATTGGGCAGGCTGGCTGCTAGTCCAAGCCTCTCTCCATCCCTGGGGCCAGGAAGTCTGCTCCTCAGCTGCACCACCACCACCCCGGGCCTACCAGCCAGGTTTTTCCAGTCCGAATGCACCCAAACTCATCCGAACGCAGCTGAACTGTTCGGGGCTTCAGGCGTTCGGTTCGGGCATTCGGTTCGGCTGTCTGAACTGGCTGAGTTTGGCCTGAACCCCGAACTGCGTTTGGCTTGCACATCCCTACCATTTAAAGCTAGGCCAATTTTGGTGCTGTGCTGGTGACCTACTGTGCAGAAGCTTTGTATCCCATTATCAGTCCCCTCAGCCATTCAGCTCCCTTTCTCCCTCTGCAGTTCAATGTCATTGATATAGTTGTATGTAGGATATTGCGTACAAAACCTGCCACTTGTGTGTGCATATGTTTTCAGTCTTTCATATGCATAAGCCTTGTCAGAGTCAGCCTAATTGTATCCATTCTTGACAAACTGTCTCTAGAGCCATGTAAATGAGCTTTGAAATACTAAGATCTGACTTATATTTGTCAATTAATTGTTAATATGGCACATGCCTCTAGGTCTGTAGCCTGTCTTAGTCTTAAGATCCTACCTTTGATTTCATACCTAATGCCTGTTGCAGAAGAGAAGCCCTTAAGGTGAAAGAATTTATTTCTTGGTCCAAAATTTTGCCCTAACATCCTTTGTTACAAATCTTGATATATCCTATATTTCTTTTGTGTGTCTACATGCAGTAGCCATAGCTGAGTAAGGACCAGCCACTCAGCTGGTGAAAAAATCAGCATTGCTCCTACACCAGTTGAGGATTGTGATTTCTATAGCTCTATCAGAATCCAAAGTGCTTTATAATCCATATCTAGTTCACCTTCACAACAACCTTTTGGGGTAGGTCATTATCATTTTAATTTTACAGCTGGAGAACTGAGGTTGACAGATAGCAACTTGACCAAAATCACCCACTGAGTTTATGGCTAGGGCTGCTTTTAGATGTGTGCAGCGTACATGCGGCATGTGAGATATTTATATGCGGTGTGATTTTATGCTTCATGTGTACCGTGCACGTCTAAAAGCGGCCTAAGTCAGGATTTGAACTCTGGTCCCACATGCAACACTTATACACGAGGCTATAATGACTCTTGTGTGCCTTTTAACCCTCGACTACTACCTTAGATTTCAGCCACTAGGATTGCAGTATGCCAATGAACAGAGTAAGTGAAAGATGGATTTCCAGTCCAGAAAGCATTTGATAAGGTCCCACATAAAAGACTCTTGAGAAAATTAAAATGTCATGGGATAGGAGTTAGTGCCTTACTATGGATCGGTAACTGGTTAAAGGATAGAAAGCAAAGAGTAGGGCTAAATGATGTAAAAAGTGGTGTGCCCCAGGGATCTATATTGGGACCAGTGCTGTTTAATGTATTCATTAATGATCTGGAAAAGGAAGTTAAGAGTGAAGTGATCAAATTTGCAGATGACACCAAGTTGTTCAAGGTAGTTAAAATACAAGCAGACTGTGAAGAACTGCAACAGGATCTTATGAGATTGTGTACCTGGGCATTTAAATGGCAGATGAGATTTAATGTGGACAAGTGCAAAGTGATGCACATAGGGAAAAATAATCCAAACTATGGCTGTTTTTACACAGATGCACACCCCCCCCACCCCACTCGGTGTTCAGGCGGGTGTGCAGCGGGGTGGGGGGGCAGTCCGTGTATACGGTCGCCGGTGGATGGGTGGATGGGTATGCAGTGGGTATGCGGTTGGCGCCCATGTAAGCACCATGGGTGGCAGGTGTTTGTGTGTGCGCGCACCCACCAACACCCGCCGCACACCCATCTCCACCCACGGAGCCCTCCAACAGAATGGGGGATGCTCTGTGGGTGGAGGTGGGTGTGTGTCTGTGTAAATGGGCACACACACATCTACACTCGCGGCATCGAAACACCATGTAAAAATGGCCTATGAGTACACAATGCTGAGTACTAAGCTAGGAGTTACCACTCAGGAAACGGATCTGGAAGTGATTGTGGACAATGCACTGAAATCCTCAGCCCAGTTTGCAGCAGCAGTAAAAAAAGCAAACAGAATGTTAGGAGTTATTCGCAAAGGGATAGAGAATAAAACTGAGGATGTCATAATGCCTGTATACAAATCGATGGTGCAACCACACCTGGAATATTGTGTGCAGTTCTGGTCACCCCATCTCAAAAAAGACACAGCTGAACTGGAAAAGGTACAGAGAAGGGCAACGAGAATGATAAAGGGTATGGAACAGCTTCCGTACAAAGCGAGCCTTGACAAACTTAGAGAAGTCTGAGAGAGGACATGATAGAGGTTTATAAAATGTTGAGTGGTGTGGAAGGAGTAGCTAGGGAACAGTTTATTTACCCTCTCATATAGTACTAGAACTAGGGGACACTCCATGAAACTAGCTGCTGGAAGATTTAAAACAAATAAAAGGAAGTACTTTTTCACTCAATGCATAATTAACTTATGGAATGTGTTGCCAGAGGATGTTGTCAAGGCCAGTAGTATAGCTGGATTTAAAAAAAGGCCTGGATAAGTTCTTGGAGAGTAGGTCCATTAATGGCTATTAACCAAGTAGCTTACGGGATGAACTTCTTACTGTCGGGAGCTGGGGGTGAAGAACGGGGAATGGATTTCCCATTGTGACGGTTGGTTCTTCTCCCATGCGATCGAGATTGGCCACTGTCAGAGGACAGGATGCTGGGCTTCATGGACCATTGGTCTGACTCAGTATGGCATTACTTACGTTCTTATGGACAAGGCAGGTTATCTACTCCAATATCCTTTCTCTTCTTCTTTTAAATGACTGTAGTAATGATGGGACTCCTACTGTTCCACATCTCTTCTCAAGACTGTTTCTCAGTGTACTAAGCCTCACTGGTGGGAGGGATTTCCTGGTCCTATTTTTTCCTTGCTTGTATTTCATCCCACTATCCCTATTTAAAGTTTCACACTCCAGACAGAATCCAGATGAAGTTAGTCAAGTACCGCCCAGAGTCTCATGCCAGATGTCTCTGCTTCCTTTCCCACACACTTCTTTTTAAAACAGCGGCAAAATGACATGCAGATAAATAAGGGCACATGTATTTTTCATATTCCTGATATAGATTCTGATGAAGAACATTCTTATTAGTGTCAGTGTGTTGTACAACATGATACAATCTGCTTTATTTCATGTCAGTGAGACTCCCCTCCCTCCCCCTCCATACTTGCCTTAATATTTCCATTTGGGAAATCTTCAGCAGTGGATGGAGTTAAGTATCTGATTGTAGCCTTGGCTGCCCTTGTAAAGTGTATTAATATGTAACAAGCTGTTCTTATCACTCTGCAACAGTACACTGCACCTCCACACTCTGGCCCTTTTTACACAGATGCTCTAACACCCATAAAGTGGTTGTTACATTTTATTATACATGTTGCAGGGCACCACTGCAGCCAGTCACCATGGGCCCTGTGCACACATGATGCCTCCACCCAGTTCCTCTGGGTGGAGATGGGTGTTGGCCAGTGGGTGGGGAGCATTTCCCTGGATGGAGATGGGTAGGGGCATCTGTGTAAATGCCACATTTGGTGGGTGTTGGTGAGCGTTTGCTCCCAGCCAACACCCATCTCCACCCACACCGGTGAGAGGTTAATGTTTGTTTACTCGAGTAGCTAAGTATCAGCATTCTTCCTTCATTTTAAAACTTCTCTTTGACTGTCCCTGTGTGCTCAGAGGATGTAAATGTATTTACCGGCTTCTGTTAATTGAAGTGTCCCAAGAACGCTCACAGGGCGGTGAAACTGATCTCTGTCAGCTGTACTCCACTCCACATAATTGCCATTGAACACTCTTGCAGGTCTTTGTCCTGGAAGCTTTGCCTGGGCTGGGGTTACAAGCCGTGCTTCCATCATTAGTAAAATTAGTTTATACTAACCTTTAAATATTCATATTTCCTCTCCAATTGATGGCACTGGAACTTTATGACTTTTAACCAGCAATCGGTCAGAAATTGGATGATGGCCCTGATGCAAAAGATTAATTCCATCCCTCTTTAGCAAATTGCCTATGCGCATGCTTATGTTCCAGGGACCCATGTTCACTGCATTTTCCCCATTGGCAGCAAAGGTGAAAATGTACTGAACACGAGTCTCTGCTTAAGTCCCAGAGAAGTCAATGACTGAAATCTTGGCTTCATCTAAGTCAGTAACAAAACTCAGACTGACTTCAGCAAAGCTAGGATTCCACCCAATGTGGCATAAGCAGGTGCTTACAGTTAAGCAAGCGCTTCACTGAATGATGGACTTAAATACATGACGAAGTCCTTTGCTGGACTGAGACCTAAGGAGTTTTCTACTCTTAACTAGGTGAATATTTGTGGTGAGTGCTGTACCCAATGGATTTTCCCACTTCAATTGGGATTAGAGCTGAAAAAAACACCACTGTTCAGATTCTGGCCTGACTTGATATCCACCGCAATCCAAAAACGTCCATTCCCATGCAATAACCTTTTTGTAATAACCTTTTTGGCCAGAGCAATAACCTTTTTGGCAAGTTGCTCTGTGCATGGGTGGGCATGCATGTTTCGCAGGAGCGCACACGCACACCCACCACAGCATTCAAACAGGTGGCATCCACTCATGCCCACTGCATAAGCATGAGTGGGTGCCACTATTCATGGTCATGTGTGGACGCGTCTTGTTTGAAAAGTGCCTTGGAGTAATAGCCTTTGGTTATTATGTGGTAACGCAGCAATGTGATAATCTGGTAAAAGTAAACCAATTAACTTTTGCAGTATTATCCAGTAATCTGGTTCGGTGGTTAACTGTCATAGTAATCAGTTAATTACCAAATAACTGCCAAATTATCTGGAATGGCAGATATTAACCACAGCTATTAACTCAGCTCTAATTTGGATTCACTGATGTTTTGTCAGATACCGATTTTGGTTATTTTGGCTTGGTTATTTTGTTTATTTCAGTATTTCAGCTATATCAGGTTGATCATTTTGGTATTTCAGTTACTTTGTTTTGGCATTAGTAACCAAACTATTGAAATGAGCTTACTGACCAATCGGAAGTAGCCAAAACAGTAATATTGAAATAAATGAAATAACTGAACCAGAATACCCAAATAAGTGAACATGTGAATATCCTTTTTGGCTGAAAATATTGTTTGGATATTTGGAGGGCTGTCCAAAAATGCAAATAATATTCTGGAATATCAAATTCACTGTTTCAGCTAAACTCCTAATATTAGGCCCTATACAAACACATAGTCAAAAAATTGTTCCTGCTCCAAAGACCTTGGACAAGCTTCCAAAAAACCACCCACAGGAATAGCTTGTGGTAACTAAGGCTTACCTGATCCTGGAGGATTCATTTCAACGGGTCTAGCTTGTGCCAGTGGAGAATTTTGAGGCTTGGGCTGTTGGGTTCAATCTGAGTGGGTCTAGAAGGGTAACAAAGACTTTCACATTGCCAGTCCACTAAGCTGTCCAGTGCCACTGAGGTTAAAGCATTTTAGTGTTATAGAACCAATGAAGAAGTGGATCCAAAGAGTAATAAAACACTTTACAAAATTCAGTGCTCAATTTAGAAATGAGTGCATGCTTTAACACACCATTTTAATATTTCTTATGCATGTTGCAAGGCTGCATTGGTGCCCTATGCAGCCCTGCAACATGCATAAGAAATGTGAAAATGATATTAAAGCAGAGTTAAGGTGCATGTCTGTTTTCACCCAATGTAACGAAACAGAACTAAGAACTAAAGAGGTGAGGCACAGAGACTGTACGTAAGATGAGAAAATGTTCTGGTTCCTGATTTGTTCAGGGCTATCATCATCCAGGTATGGTGAATCAAGCTGTTGTTTAAGCAAACCACTTTCTGAGGTGCAATCCTGTCCTCATTAGAGTCAGTGGCTCAGCTCCCATTTTATTTCAGGACCCAAAGAACAATGAGGTGAAGCTATAATTTTTAGCAGCTGGTACTAACCCATTATGGTGCAGCCTGGGTTGAAGTGACCACTAGTTACTGGTGGCAGTGTTTGTTTTCCTGTGTTTTATAGTAGCATGCTGAGCTCTGTTCTTGCCAGATGATTCTGTTTAATGCCTCCGGTATTTATTTATACTGGGGCCAAAAGAATTTTCCTGTAATTTTAATGGAGGCAGTGGAGTTACTCTGGGGGTTAATTTGGCCTGAGTTAAATTTGAACATTGTTACTTTTGGCAGTGTTGCAACATGCAAACAAGTTTCAGATTTAAGTTTAGCAGTTCTTCATAAATTAGTCTCTTGTGTGGATAAATACACCTCATGCAAATCTAATATTTTTCATCTGTCAAGGAGCTGATATTTTTCATAAAATATAATTAGCAAAATGTCACAATTAGTTAAAATTTAGGATTATTTTAATCTCTGCATTGGCACTTCCGCTGTTCATTAACAAAGCAATAAAGATTAGGCCCCAGGGCATTTCCCATGGAGTAATGACCACTTGAGGTATTTTGCCTCAGGTTATTAACCTGAACCGATTTCCCATGAAACAGTAACACACAGACTAAGGTCATTATTGCTAATATAATACCCCTTTTTAATGATGAAGAAAAGTAATGGTGTATTTCTGCCCCCCTCCCCCTATAACTGAAGGACATGTTCAGAATTTGTGATTTTGGAGCCTCCATTCCTGAATGCCTGACACTGGGCACTGGGAATGTGAAATTGCTGAGCATCTGCAGCTCTCACTACTTTCAGTTTAAATCGAGGAGGCACAGAAATCTCTGACAATCTCATCAGCATCGGCTTGGGTGTGAAGATACCAGTGCATAAGTGCTGGACAGGATAAGGGAGGGGTGCTAGAATGTTTATCAGGGTGGGTGGAGGGCAGGGCCACCTCAGAAAGAGGGGGGGGGAGAAAAGCTCTTCCACCCCCTTTGTAATATGCCCCCCCCCCGCAGAAAATTAGGTAAAAAGAAACACTCAGCCACTGTCCCAGGGAGGGGGTCCACCTCCAGCCAGGTCAGGTTGGTGGATGGAATACGTGTTCCCCCAGCCTGACCTGGGGAGTGACGCACAGCCAGCTGGCTTTGTCCCTCTGCTGTGGCCAGTGCTCCCCACTACCACCATGATGGGCAGCCATGGCTGCCAATAATGGGCAGCCATGGCTGGTTGCCATGGCAACCCCCCACATTGAGCTGGGGTGGTGCCCATATCTGGAGGGCCCAGAACAGATGTATGGGTTTGGCGCTGGCCCAGGCAGGCCAGAGCGGGCCGAACCAGACAATGTCATGTTTGTTAACACCCATTGTAACCGCCACAGCATTCCCTAAGGGGTGTGGCTGCATGAGAAAGAGGTGGGGCATCATCATAACATCCTGACACTCCACAGGGGACTGGGCTACATCAGAAAGGGGGCAGGAGAGCTTTGCTCTGTCCCTTTTCCAGCATGAACTTGCTTCCTCAACTCCCTTCTCTGCTAATCAGTCTGGTGGTGCCCTTGCACCAGAGAAATGATTCAATGGAGAAACAACAGTCCAAACTGAGAGGGGGCCAGCTCCACCTCCTTGATCCCAAAGTCCTGAGCCTGAAGCCCTCTTTGCTTTCAGAAAGCAAATTTGTAATGATGAAATCAGTTACATACATTACATCACTTCCTATACACCATTCTTGAACTCCTGTCTTTAAGAGTCTTTTGTCAAAGTTCTGCCACTTCAGCTGCAGAAATAACAGCTGGTTGCCTGGTTGTTCAGCCACTGGAGCAGAGGTGGGCAAAGTTCTCAAGCCCAAGAGCTGCATACCAACATTTTAATATCACAAAGAGCCACAATACACATTACATCAATTGCAGCTTCCCCCGAATCCACGGATGGGGCAATGCAACTTTCCCTAACTCCCCCCCTCATATCAAGGCTATGGCTCATGAGTCGCAGGTGGTCTGGCAGGTTTGGGCAACATCAGTAGTGGCCCACAGGAGACTCTGGGGGCAAAAATGGCAGATCAGTTTCTCTTGCTCTTATGGGAGCTGCATGGACTTGCCTCCAGGTAGCCACTTCGAGTGAGAACCATAGAACAGGTGCCCGAGAGCTGCATGCAGCTCCTGAGCCACCATTTGCTGTCTTCTGCACTAGAGAAAGGCTTTGAAGATTGCTCAGTAGTTAGATAGAAGTTTGTAACAATGGGTGAGAACTAATGTGACGGTGCCAGACTGGCACCATGGTTAGAATTTGGCCAGGCCCCCGAACTGATCTGATGGAGGCCTGGCCGCTGGGGAGAGCAAGGAGCACGTCTGCCTGGTCCTGGCCCCGCGCTGCTCCAGCGCTGCCCCTCCCTGACAGGCAGCCATGGCGGCCAATGACAGCTGCCATGGTGCCCAGATCCAGTGGTGCTCCCGACCATGGTGAGTAAAGTGGGCTTTCAAACGTGAAAGCCCACTTTACTCCCCGTTGGGCAACTAGATCCCAACCGTGGTGGAAGCTAGTCTGGGCTGTGACGCAGGGACTTTCATGAGTCACAGCCCAGGTTAGCTCCCACCATGGTCAGAATTCAGCCAGGGGAAACATCTGGCACATGCATTTTAATGTGATGGTGGCCCCCACTTTAAACCACCCTAAAGCATGTTAAACTGTGTCACCATCGTGCTTGAAAACACCCAGTGCTACAGCAGCAATAGCACTGTGGCTGCCTGGCTGGGCGGCAGGGCCAGCTTTACCACATACAGGACAGCCTGGGGCGACCTCCCCAGGACCCACTATTTTCTCTACTTCCAGGGGAGCTGCAGTGGCTGCCATTTTCACTAGGGCAAGATGCAGCCCCTGCTCCCATTTCCTCCCAGTGGGGGCACAGACACAACTAAGTTTAGGGTCCTTCAGCAGAGGGTGCCGCCAGGGGGGCGAGGCCACAGGGGAGGGGGTAGCAGCAAACAAAGAGAAAGAATGTAGCACCAAAAACAAGAACTGGTAACAAACAAGTAGCTTCTAGAAACAACCTCTAATGGCTGTGGCTCCAAATCCTACTCCGGCCTTAGAGGTTTTCCTGCAGGCTTGACTTTTCCAGGTTCCCAGATAGAGGAGGATTGTTTTTCCTGGGAGAGAAATTTAGAACCATAGCCAGTGGCATCAGTATCTTAATTTTTATATACTCCTTTACTCTTGAGGAAGGACTTTATAGCCCGAAACGCGTCGGGTTTTCTTAGGGTGTTTTAGAATTGTTTAGAATCAGTTATTATTGCGAGTTTCAGTGTACGCGGAGCATTAGGCAATTTGATTCTCGCCATTTTATTGAAATATTATGTACATGCAACAATATTGTTTTGTTATTTTGCTATGCTGATTATTTTTCAGTATATACATTTGTTTCTAGTAGCTCCTTGTTTGTTACCAGAGGGAGTAGTAGCACCACCAGGGACTCTGCAAATTCTAACCATCATAAGTGTCCTGTGTTCAATCCCTCTCTCTGTCCCCTCTCTGTAACTTATTTAGAAAAAGAGGAAGCTGCTCTTACTCTGCAGAGCAGATGTTGGTTGTTTATAGGTGAAACAGATAGTAGGTTTATTGTTTGTGGGACAGGTATTATCCACATTTTCTGGTAGAAATGGGTATTAACGTAGTAGATTTTGTTTTTTGGATTTTCTATTTCAGTTTTTGGGGGCTTCCGTTATTTTTTTCAGTCATTTTGGCATTTCAGTTGCATCCTTTTGACAACTGGACATGTGTACTAATCATGCAAATATTGCCAAAATGACCTGGATGTGGGTGAACTGAATTAACGAGATACAGACCTGTGGGCTCTTGTTAAACCCACACCTGCCCAGATTTGCCTGGAACAATGCCAGGGGTGAGGGTGTGTGTGAACATCTGGTGGCTATTTAATAGATGGACTGGTGGCCACCCATCTAATGTGAGCTATTGTGGGGGGCTACTGTCTTGTCTGTTAACACCCTCTAATGCATTGTATCTAATTAACACCACCCATCCCAACCACTATTGGACCATCTTCTGGATGTCTTCTGAGAACTTAGCCTTTCAAGGTTGCAGTAAGCCCAAATCTCACCACTTGTGCACATCATTATCACTGAGAGATAGTGATTTTGTAATACAGATACTTCCTGCCCACTGGTACTTGGCCGAAAACAACCCAACTCCTTTATATCCTGTTTTCTTTGAAATATAAAACACCATCCTCCCAGCTTTTTCTTCCTGCAACTAATCTTTGTACCTCTTGGATGATAAAAAAATATAGGTGCATATTAGAGTTGAAACAAATTTTCAGCTTTATATTCACAAACTCAGTTTGGGTATTCATTTATTGAAACTAATACCCAAATTTGATTTTGTGGCTCCTATCAATTCCACCAAATCCATTACTTTGGTGTTTTGTTTCTTCATAATTTTGTTCTTCATTTACTTGGCCATGAGTTAGCCGATGTCATGCAATGTACATTGATCAATGGTTCACAAATTTCACAAAGAACCACTTAGCAGGGAACAAATGAACAAGCAAGCTAATGGCAAATGGAAAAAAGAACAAATGGAAAATGAACCACCAAACTTTGAAAAATACACTGAATAATGAATTTGATTAGAATTCAACCATTTAAATATTGCAAATTCATCTAGTTTGATGTTTGCTTCAGCTCTTGTATTCATAAGATTCCAACAACATCCGTCCTGGTTTTATTTGATGCACAGAAGAGGCAACACATGGGGCTGAGGAGACACCAAGGAGAAAAACAAAGAAATGAAGAAATCTTCATTACTGAGTCACTTTTACTGATGCGTTGTACCAATAAACACAGCTGCCTCTTTGGAAAGAAGCCGATAAATCTGCTGGTTATTAGATGTTAGCAGTGGCACTAAACTCTTGCTTCACTGCTTTTGCAAAACATAGTAAAAATAAACACATAAATAAATGAAAGACTGCATCAGGCTAGAGCTATGTAAAATTGGCTTGACTATTTTTGTAAACACCATTTTACACCAGTCAGATGAGATATTATACTGGGAAATCTTGCAGTCTCATCACCAGGCATCATCATCTTCTCTGACATGTGCTTCTGAGAGGTCAGCTCCTGCTCTCATTGATGTCAATGGGAGGTTTGCCATTGACTTCAATGCGATTAGGAAATTAGTCAACGTCATTATATGCTGAGTGTATATTATGAATCATCTGTGGTTTACAATCTTGTGGTAACGATGCGCACAAGTGGTGAGGTAAAAGATCTCTGAAACTCTGTAAAGCTAAGTTCTCAGTAAAAATCCAAAAGTTGGTCCAATGGTGGTTCAGATGGGTGTTGCTCATTAGACACAGTGCATTCTAGGGTATTGACAGATGAGACAGTAGCCCACAATAGCCCACATCAGATGGGTGGCCACCAGGTCATCTATTAAGTAGCTGCCAGATGTTTACCCGCCACTAGCCCCTCACAACAAGAGTTGAAACTCAATCGCGAGTTTTTCTCGGTTATCATTGAGAATCACAGTTCTCAACTTGTTCTAAGCAAGAAATTATAATCGAGAAAAATACCAATTCTCAACATTTCATGATCGAGAATTTTTTCTCAAAATGCCATTTATTGTTTATCATTTACCATTACCGTTTACCACAGTTTACCATATAACTATTTACTATGTACCGCTTACCATGTACCATGTTCACCTGGTAATGTGCACGCACAAAGTGGCATTTTGCATTTTGTGCATACACATTACTGGGATGAAGACAGTATATGGTAAGCGGTACATGGTAAATCAGTATACCGTAAATGGTAAATTGCAGTAAATGGTAAATGGAATTTTGAGAAAAAATTCTTGATCGAGATCTTGGTCTGTTATTGAGATTGTATCAAGATCTTGGTGACAATTCTCCATTCTCGATATATTTTCATGAGAAAGAAATTGCTTCTTGTTTCAGCCCTACAACCCGTACTCACAGTGGTGCCCCAGGCAAATCCAGGTGGGTGTGGGCTAACGGGGGCACGCATGTCTGTATCTCATTAATTAGGTTCACCAACATCCAGGTCCACCAGCACCACAGAGTTGTGCCTAGCATGCCCAGGCAGCCAAGGGCAAGAAGAGCTAGCGATTGTGCTTTCCCCATGTCGCCTGTCAGGTGAGCAGGGAGCCTGGGGACAGCACAATTGCTGGCATGGCTCCCCAGCTGACAGGCAGCCTGGTGGGGGGGGGGAGAGTGAGGCAGGAGGTGCAGGAAGGACCTTCTCCAGAGGATCTGCATGCCTTCCACACTCCTCTCTCCATTTGGGAAAGGAACCAAGGAGAGCGCAGGAGCTGTGCAGATCTTCCAGAGGAGCAACGTGCTGGCTTTGATCACCACTCCTCTCCTTTCCCCCGCGGGGCCATGTGCCTGGGCACTGGTGGCACATGCCTCGGGCCAGCCCTGCATACTGTTGACCAACTGCACCCAGCCTGGAACAAAACACTAACAAGGACTAAACAAAGGTGCTTGATAAGAGGGTACTTGTATGCAACTTACGCAACCCAAGACACCGAATGGTCAGCTGGAATGACAAAAGGAGCACCCCTGCAGAATATCTACTTCACGCCTGGAGGGGAAGGAGAAGATGTTCCTGCCCAGGGAGATGCCAACCGACAAGCAGCAACCGTTCAAATGACCATCACCCTTTTTGCACCAGAACAGATAGCATTGGTATCCTGCTTTTAACTATAAATAAACTTTCAGTGCTGGAGCAAAGATGTAAGATAAAGAACAAAGGCGTACACATCAGCATATCTGCTCCCTGCCTGAAGGGAGGGAAAAAGATGTCCTGTTATCAAGTGCTCACCCTGACTAACAAACAAACTGCTAATATGACCATTAGCACCCAGGCTCCAGATGGATGGGAAAGGGAGATGACAGCCAGACTCTGGAAGATGAATACCAACAAGCACACTGCACAATCAAGCACCCTGGAGTATGCATAATAAAGAACATCTTCTCCCCAAAACACTATAAAAAACTGAAGCAGACACCAGAACATCGTCTCAGCGCTTGGCATTTAACTTGGTGTCTGTGGGCTGTTGACCCTTTCCGGGACCCCTCCATAGGGGGTCCTACAACTTGACCAGACCAGGCCATCACCTATCTCCTGCTCCTGACATGACATCCACCATTTTGCACTTTCAAGACATGTAAGGCTGACTTTGGGTGTGGGATATTGTATATCTAGGTAACTGCTTCTGGATCATTACAGACTGGGTTTTATAAATGTGTGAACAACTAAATAAATCTATAAGTATGATTAAGATCCCATCTATATGAATCTCTCTTGTATCTGCAAACCAGGGTGTGTGGGTCCTCCAATCCAAAGAGAGCTAATTCCCTATCTTTACACTTGGACCTGGACAGCCACTTTGTCGATGAGCTAGTCCAGCATTGGAACAGCTTCCTGGGGGAGTCCATTGACAGGGTGGCTCTGAGATGCCCCCTGCCTCTGTCTCGCCACTGCAGGGCCCCTTGGTTTACTGAGGGACTGCAGTGTATGAAACAAGTAGGCAGGAGGCTAGAGCGATGCTGGCGTTGGACTCGCTCTGACTCCGACCGACTTCTCCATAGGGCCCATTTGTGGTCCTATGTTGAGGCTGTGAGGACAGCAAAGAAGGAGTTCTTTGATGCCCTCATAGCATCTGCAAAGTCATGCCTGGTGGAGCTATTTTGGGTGGTGCGGGGGCTGGTCAGTCCGGCCTCCCTCTGCCTGGACAGGGACTTGTCCCAGGCCTGCTGTGAAGAGTTTGTCACCTACTTTGCAGACAAGATCACTCGGATTCAGAGTGACTTTGACACCAGGTTGGGGGCAGTAGGTGGAGAGTGCAAGGTTACGGAGGCCCTGTCTGGTCCAACTTTGTGGGGGGACTTTCAGGAAGTGATGCCAGTCGATGCGGTGGATGTTCTGGGATCTGTGAGAGCCACCAGGTGTGAACTTGACCCTTGCCCGTCCTGTTTGCTGAAAGCCTCCAGTGAGACATTGGGT
>QEPC01009887.1:1053076-1063954 GCA_003113815.1 Sphenodon punctatus | reverse complement strand
GGCGGGGTGCGTGGAGTGGGCGGGGCCATGCGGCCGCATGTTGTGCCGCGCGGCCCCGCCCCCTCCCAGATTCCCCGGCGGGATCCCCCCTGCACGTCTGATATGGCGTGACAGGGTGACCCCGGCGGGGAATGAATGGGTTGTTTTCAGTACGGGGCCAAGCGGCCCCGTAACGTCTGAAAACACCCATTGGGGATGGTGCTGGTGAGAGTGATTAAGGCATCCCTGCGGCAGGGGAGGCTGTCGCCCAGCCTCAAGGAGGCTGTGGTGTGCTCCCTGCTGAAGAAACCATCATTAGATGTGGATGCACTCGCCAGTTACTGACCTGTCTCTTACCTTCCCTTTTTAGGGAAGGTTATTGAGCGGGCGGTGGCAATCCAGCTCCAGGTGCATCGGGACAGCATCGGTTTCCTAGACCCTTTTCAATCTGGGTTCCATCCCAGCTATGGCACTGAGACAGCGTTGGTGGCCTTGGTCGACGATCTCCGCCAGGAGATGGATGCAGGAGATCTCTCGGCCGCTTTTGATATCATGGACCATGGGCTGCTGTTGAGATGGCTGCGAGACCTGGGGGGTCTGGATGTGATTGTTCTTGAATGGTTGCACTAATTCCTCTTGGGGAGAAGCCAGCGGGTGGTGTTGGGAGCTGAAACATCTTGCCCCCGCACCTTGTCCTGCGGCATTCCGAGGGTTCCATCCTGTCTCCTTTATTATTTAACGTATATATGCATCCCTTGGGGGAGGTCGTGAGAGGGTTCAGGGTACGATGTCACCAATATGCTGATGATACTCAGCTGTACCTCTCTTTTTCAGCTGACCCAGACCCTGCTGTCTCGTTGCTATCCCAGTGTCTGGAGGCTGTGGCGGAGCGGCTGTGGCAGAGCAGACTGATGCTCAACCCCGATAAGACGGAGGTAATGGTGGTGGGGAGGGCGAGGGAGGTGTCAGCCCCCCTGATTGGGGGGGTTCGCCCTCCTATAGCTCAGCAGGTTCGGAGTCCGGGGGTGGTGTTGAACTCAGATCTCCGCCTGGATCGACAGGTGGAGGTGGTGGTGAAGGTCACCTTCCGCCAGTTGTATCTAGTGCAGAGGCTGCGTCCATATGTCTCCGGGCCGGATCTGGCCTCCCTCATCCATGCCTTCCTCACCTCGAGGCTGGACTACTGTAATGCGCTCTACGTGGGGCTGCCCTTGTTCCTGGTCCGGAGGCTGCAGCTAGTGCAGAATGCGGTGGCCCAGCTCCTGATGGGGACAGGTCATCAGGAGCATATAACACCTGTGCTCTGGACTCTGCACTGGCCACCAATAGCGTGCCAAGACAGGTTCAAGGTATTGCTATTGGTCTATAAGGCCCTTCACGGTCTGAGCCCCTCGTACCTCAGGGACCGCCTCACCCTCCGTGTCCCAGCGTGACTCCTTCAGTCTGCTGGGGGTGCCTTCTTGGAGGTCTCCTGTGTTAAGCCGGGGGGCCACAATGGAGAGGGTATTCTCGGTGGCCGGGCCGTGTCTTTGGAGTTCCCTCCTGGAGGAAGCTTGCCTGGTTCCAAGCCTTCTGACATTCCAGCGAGCTTGTAAAACCTGGCTGTTCGCCCAGGCCTTTGGGGAGGGGGGTTTAGGGTTTTAGCTCTTCCCTACCTTTTATTTTTATTTTTATTGATTTTTCCCAACCCTGTCTTAGTTTTAAATTGTTGTGTTGTTTTAAAATGTTTTTTATGAATGTTTTTATTAAATTGTACATCGCCCCAAGATACCGTAGGCATGGGGGTGACTAACAAATGCATAAAATAAATAAAATAAATATAAATATCCTACAGTTTTTCCAGCAGTCTCTGCTCAGCACACCATATTTAAAATCCACCGCACCATGGTAAAGACCCCCCCCCACTCCCATTTTGCATGGTGACTGCTGTATCTGTTGCTGTCACTGTACTCCCAAAAATCAGAGCAGAAGAGAAAGCTGAGATCTGGTTGTCCTGCACCATGGGATTTTGCAGTCTTCCTTCTGACTCCTAATCTGGATTAACCTGTTCACACTGCAAATCAGGATTAATTCTTATTTCTGATTTAAAATGATCATGTAAACAGCTACTCCTGAATAATAACCCCAAATTAATGGATCTGGATTTAAAACTAATTTGGATTAACTATGATTTTATAAAAACAGCCTTAGTCTATTTCCCTGTCCAGCTGCTTATCAACAGTTTAGGGATAGTAGTGCTCCCCTACTTCACAGGGGTGCTGTGAGACTCGGTGCATTAATAATTGTGAGGTACCAAACGTGGGATCCCAGAACCATCTTGGGTAGAGACATGCACGCTCCCCCTTGTACAGGTTTTTAAAGTTGATAATGAAAAATAGGAATTTAAAATTAATTTTCCCATCTGCCAATTACAGATAATTTGTGATAGCTAATGATCACTAATCATGACTGTGCTATGGTGTAATCAGCAATCACAGAGCATGTCGATTAACTAAAAGGGGGGTCTTTAAAAATACCGACTTTGATATATAAGGAGCTATCTAAATAAATGATAGAAAGCACATCTGTTTCATGTTGGATCTGTTACCTTAAATGAGTGTGGTGTAATGACTAAGTGTACAGTACTTGGATCAGGAGGTAAGGCTCACCTTAGCCAGAAACTCACTGGGTGACCTTGGGCCAGTCGCAATATTCTCTCAACCTAACCTACCTCACAGGGTTGTTACGAGGATTAAAAAGTTGTGTTTATTAGTTATATGTATAGCACTCCAAGTGCCA
Organism: Sphenodon punctatus; assembly: GCA_003113815.1. Classification (NCBI taxonomy): domain Eukaryota; kingdom Metazoa; phylum Chordata; class Lepidosauria; order Sphenodontia; family Sphenodontidae; genus Sphenodon; species Sphenodon punctatus. The sequence goes on along the minus strand of QEPC01009887.1, from coordinate 1,061,197 downwards.
TGGCAGGGGGGAGCTATATAAAAATAAAGATTCTTATTTTTATTTATTTATTTATTTATTTATTTTACTATTTTTCTACCCTGCCCCCTCCTGCTCACAGAGCAGTTGGGGGTGGCTTACAAAATACATCAACAATAAAACACTCATAAAATGTCATTAAAAACATTTTAAAAGATAAAAAGAACTAAAAGGGCAGAATTCCCCCTCCCCAACCTACTCCACCCTACCCGTCTCCCTCTCCAAAGGCCCGGCGGAACAGCCAGGTCTTTCACTATCTACAGAAAGAGGGGAGGTCCAGGGTCAGGCAGGACTCTGTTGGGAGGGAGTTCCACAGCCTAGGAGCGGCCACCGAGAACACCCTCCCCATCGTCACCACCCGGGCAACCCGGGGGACTTCAAGTTGGGTGTCCCCGGCCGACCGCAGGGACCGCAATGCAATGCAATCTCCGGATTGCCTGAGGCAGGCCCAGGCCAGTTAGGGCTTTATAGGTCATTACCAGCACCTTGAATTGGGCCTGGAAGATAATAGGTAGTCAGTGCAGAGAATAGAGCACCAGTGTAAGGTGCTCGCGGCGACTTGTCCCCATAAAGAGATGGGCCACCGCATTCTGCAACAGCTGCAACCTCCAGACCATTCCCAAGGGCAGCCCCACATAGAGTGCATGGCAGTAGTCTAGTCTAGAGGTGATAAAGGCATGAATGATGGTGACCAGATCTGAGTCCGAAACATACGGCCGCAGCTGTCGTACCAGATGTAATTGGCAAAATGCTCCCCTTGCCATAGCCTCCCCCTGGAGATCCAGGTGGAGCTGTGAGTCGAGGAGCACCCCCAGACTATGGACCTGTGTGGCCATAGGGGGGCAGACCCCATCAATGATGGGAGCCACCACCACCCTAGCCCTACCCACCAACATCACCTCTGTCTTATCAGGATTCAACTTCAGATGGCTCATCCTCATCCAGTCTCCCACAGCTGCCAAGCACTCTGGTGAGCAGTCTGGGTCTGTAGAAAAAGAGAGGTAGAGTTGTGTGTCATCGGCGTACTGATGACAACGTACGCCGAACTCTCTCATGACCTCTCCCAAAGGCTGCACATACACGTTGAACAGGAGGGGGGACAGAACAGAACCCTGCGGGACTCCGCACGTGAGGTCCCGGGGAGATGAAGTACATTCCCTGAGAACCACACACTAAGTTCTCCCAGCCAGGAACAAGCGAAACTATTCAAGAACAATTCCGCCCACCCCAGCCCGGTCCCGCAACCGAGCCACCAATGTCTCATGGTCAACAGCATCAAATGCAGCCAAGAGATCTAATAGAATTAAAATAGAAGATCTGTCCCAGTCTAATTCACAGTGCAGGTCATCAACCAAAGCCACAAGCGCAGTCTCTGTGCCAAACCCAGGGCAAAAACCAGACTGCGAGGGAGCAAGGAAACTGACACAATCTAGATACCCCTGAAGCCACCACCCATTCAATAAGACTGCTATTAACAATTTTAAAACCAACCCTTAGAAAGATGCTTTTCTTTTGCATTCTTTTACATTCTTTTGCATATTGGTAATGCAAAAGAAAAGCATCTTTCTAAGGGTTGGCTTTAAAACTGTTAATAGCATGGGGAATGGCATCCTCCATTTGTTGAGCATTTTTCTAAATGTAATCCTAATGGGAATGTATAATGTATGTAATGTATAATGCAGATAGGAATGTTTATGATAAAGTAAAAGCAAAGGACTCTTCCTCAGTATGTGTAAAGAGATAGCTGTTAAAACATTTCAGCACCTGTTTAAATGATATCTTTTTAGATTCTGATAAAAAGCAGTTGTCCTTTAAACAAAAAGAGGTTGGAAGTGAAAAGAACCCTGAGGAAGCTAACCTTCAGCAAAACGTTGGGCATAGAACTTCTCCAACATTTTGGGCTTTTTTTGTTTGGTTAATCTAATTGGATTGTTTCTTAAGCTATCTGTTGGTTCATCCATTGATCATTTTGGTAGACCTATATGTATACAGAATTTCTCTAAGAGTTGGACCTTTTTGCTTCTCTTCTTTGGCTATTTAGATTGGATTGTATTTACTTATTTGCTGATTTATTGGCCAATTTGGTAGACTTGCATTTTATCACTTGTTAATTACTATTAAAAACACTTTTGTTGTTTTGAACATTTGTTGTCTAAAAGAAGCAGTTTTCTTGTTCACTGTTTTGCTACATACTGCTTCTTTATACTGTGTTGTGTTGGTGTAAACTGAGAAGTCATTACATGAATGAAACTGAGTAATCAGGAAACAAGGTCTATCCACCTCGTTGAGGTACTGGTAGACAGGCATTGATTTGCAAATTCACACAACCATGGCCTACGTATAAAAACACACACACTCCACCTGAAGAGACAATGCGGGAAACCAGACAAAGGCCATCAAGAAAGTATTTAAAGAGTGGGACAACAAAGGCCCTTTTCACACAAGACACTCCCCCCATCACCCATGTGGGCAACTGGGTGGGCATGGGGGGGGGCATCCGTGTGACTGCTGGTGCGGGTGGGTGTGGGGTGCACATTCCCGTGCTCCACCCATCTCCACCTACCTTGACTGATCCCCCAATGCACAGAGGCATTGGACAAAACAGCGGTACCTCCATGCATGTAGATCAGTGGAGAGGGGTGTGCGTCCATGTGACCAGTTGCCCATGTGCCACCCATGGACTGTGGTGCACACCCATATCCCTCCCCCCCCACCGCCACCGCACCGCGACTCCTCCCAGCCTAGGTGAAAAGGGCCAAAGAGAGGCGAGTCATCTTATCTATCTGCAACTGAAGAGGAACCATTGCCAGGAAGGTCTGGGATCAGACAGCATGGAGTAAGGAACTTGATTCTTTGAAACTTACAAGATTTGTGCCCAGCTTTACCATCACAGCTGAGAATGGACTGAGATAGTATTTGGACTCAAATTAGGGTAACAATAGTTAGGAAAATACAGGTATATGCAGTAGCGCATTATTGGTTCTATTTATTTGATTTACTGCACTCTGAGTATAATCTAGCACTGCATTATTTTTTCATGAATTACACATTAAATTCCTTTTAACTGAGCCTAGTGTGTTAAAGTGAATTCCTAACATTGGCCTGACAGTTTTGGGAATTTCTGGTCTTTCAAGCTCAGATGGACCAGACAAAAGGATTTCTATGCTTGTGAAACTCTTAATGGTGACCATAAAGTTACCCTACTGTGGGCTGAATCAGGTCTGAAGGGAGCTGATCCAGTGGGTGCTGCAATTGGGGGGGAACTGAGCCAAAGACAACCTAGAGTGGGATAGAGAGACTCCAGTCCCATGACATACAGTAAAGTAATGCTATTGACTAGAATGAAATTAATCTGGATTTATTCTGGTGTAACTGTAAAGCTCAAGCAGTGCAAGTGCCACTTTTCAGTCAGGTGTGAATTTGGAAACAACTTGGCCATGCAATTTTACAGTGGTGTGAAAAGCTGGGGTATGTATGAAGTGAATGGGAGACAAGATCATTGTCATACTTGCCTCTCATATCCACTTACTGTCATTCTGATCAGGAATGTCCAGTGCCCCCCAGGGTGAAGAAAGAGATCCAATCATATCTACATAAAATAGTAGAATGCTAGTTGGGGGTGTTTTTTTGGTTTTTTTTAAATGTCCTGGAAAGTATTTTCTTGCAGATACTATGAAGATTTCCCCCCCACTGTTATCCACATATGTTGTGCTTTTTCCTGCTTACAAAAAACCAAAGTGAGAGAGACAATATTGGCAAGAATAGAGGGAGCAGTTGGGCAAGCTCATTTGGAAATGAGAGATAATTATGCTTTGCAGAGTACTTCCTGGAGGTCTAGGAGAGATAATGAAGGCCTGTGGGAGAAAATTAGTCTTTTCACTCCCCCTCAGCCAGTGAATTATAGTTCAACAGGCCTCCTGTCCAACTATTAATGTAGTTTGAGAAATAGAATGAAGAGGCACTATGAACAGACAAGCTGAATATCTCTATGGTATGGTCTCTCATATCCAAATTTATCACTGGCCTAAAAAAGCAGACCTGACAAGCAAAGTACCTGTAAGAGGAAATGAGACTCAGGTTAGATATTAGAGACACTTCAGCTCAGAAGACTAGGGCTTTGGGAGAAGTGGCAGTGGAGAAAGGCTTTACATGATTCTGCTAAGCAGCTGACATACAGTTTCCTGCTCTGAGCATTTGAACCAGTAGAAGCAAGTTTTGAAAGAAAGCATGATTGTCAACTGGTGTAAATTGGGGCAGCTCTATTGATTTCAATGGACCATAGGCATAAAAACCAGAGGGAGGGAGGAGATGCACCCTTTCCTCTGAGTTTAGGCATGGGAAATTGTCCTTCTCCCTAATTTTGGCCCCGTGGTTACCACCCAGAGCAGAGTCCTGTTTTGGCTGCAAATTCCAACCCAAGTGGCGCCTGAGTCAGATCCAGCCATCTTTTCCATGGGCTGAGCCTATCCCCTTCAGAGCAGTGTGACATCCCAACACTCCAACATGGCATGGACCATGTCAGAAAGGAACAGAGGAAAGGGGCTCTACCATTGGGTGAAAACAAGGTGAGGGGGAGGAACTGAGATGTACATCTGGAAGACACAAGCTCCATGTTGAGGGACTCACTGTGGCAAAGGCCCAATCACCCACCAACTTAAGGCACAATGGCTGAATCCCCAAACAGCAGGTGACTACTGAGCACAGATAGCCATCAGGATGAGGCTGTCGGAGCAAGTCTTCAATACATATCTTGAGAAGACGTCACAGGAATTGTTTGAGGTGCTTTAAACTCCTGAAGTCTCTTTGCAAAGGTGCATTCCCCAACCATGTTGCCAGAATGGCCTTTACAGAGTCTCTATTTGGGACTCTAGGAATGTGATGGAGCATGACTGTAGCGCAAGGAAGAGATGGTTAGTCAAAAATTCTGGTTTCAAGCAGACCTGTCACATTGTTAGTTATTACCCTACAACAGGGTGAGGAATCTTTTCCCTCCCTGGAGGCCCCTTTGAAAATTAGTTACAAACTCTAAGCAGTGGCATAGCTGCAGTGGCATAGCTACCATGGCACGCGCGGGGGGGGGGGCATTTGCACCCAGACCCTGCCTGGGGGGGGCATAGGCAGGTCCAGCCCCCTCACCTGCAGCAGCGGTGGCAGAGGTGAGGGAGGCAGGAGGGCGGAGGAGTGGCGTGCACCGGCTCTTTTCCCAGCCACCTCCTCTGCACTGCGTCTCCCTCGCCCCTTCTGCTGCTGCCACCGCCAGGTGAGAATGCAGCCTAAGTTCTTCTGCTGCCTCCCCTCCCTGGCTCCAGTCCCTTTCCCTCACCTGCCTCTGCCTCCTAGTAGCACTGCAGCAGCAGCAGCAAGGACACAGATGGGGAGATAAAGCTGTTTGTTCACAAACAGCTCCTCCCCACCCAGTGCTGATCAGAAGGTTGCTACCTTGTAAAGAAGGTTCTTCGAGATGGCTTCTAACGTTCTCACAACTGGGTTGTGCACACTCACCCTATTCAAATAATAGACCACATGATGGTCTTGCGCTCCTCTAGTATAAAAAGCACTCTCCCCCTCAGAATGACAGTTCCTTCCAACCCTTTCTAGAAATATAAGGAAAAAATTCCATGCATGGCTGGAAGGGTGGGTGTTGTGAGAATGTTCGGAGCCATCTCAAATAACCTTGTTTACAAGGTAGCAACCTTCTGTTCTTCTTTGAGTGGCTCCTCACATGCTATTTTTACATGGCTCCGCCGGGTGGGGGAGATCCATGGGCTACCTTGTAAAGAACTTTGGACAGGGCATGCACACGGCTGCACATGCATCTCCACTCACCCCCTCATCCACACCCATGGAGTAACCGCCGTTTCCCCCCAGTTGCTCCATGCATGGGGATGAGTGGGGGGTGGTGGTGAGTGGGGATGCATGTTAGGCGGGCGTGCATGCACCCCCACACACCATGGGTGCGTGCACCACATTGTTCACACAGGGGTCCCCCACCCATGAACACATAGAAATCTGCATGTTCATGGGTGGGAGAGGCCCGTGTAAAAAGGGTCACATTCTCACAACTGTCTTACTTATACTATCTTAGGTAGGAATTTAGGATGTAAAGCAATATCTATTCTATCTTGGAAAATAAATCTGCAAATATGGTTCTGNTTCTTAATGAAGTTATTGCTAACAGGAATACTGTCTTTAAACCTGCACCCCATAACCAGTTCATTTGCGCCCCCCATATAATCAATTCATGCTGCCCCGGAGGCACAAATGAACTGGTTATGGGGTGGGGGCAGCATGAACTGATTATGGGGCACAACTGAACTGGTATATATATATCTTTTCATGGCATAATGCACTTAATAAGTTAGCTGTATTTTGGGTGTCTGGTGTGTTTGATAGCAGCACCTCTGGACTGGTCACACCGCATGCGTGCACAAGGCACAGGTGGCACCGGCAGCAAGAAGCAACAGGCCCTGGAGGCCAGACTGGCTAAGCTCATTCCCCTCCTCCACTAAGGCAGTGGATGCAGTCAGTCTCTCTGTGCCTGCCTCACTGCCCGCCCGGCTGCCCCTGCAGTGGAACCACTCTTGGGGTGTGGTGGTAGACGCTTGGCTGGGTAGGTGGGAAGCATTGGGAGGCAATGCTTGTCTATGGCCACAGTTATAACTCCTAGCCACTGGATTTTGTATATTTAGAAGCTGTCAGCAGGCCCTGGCCCATCCCTTAAGCCCCGCCCCATCCCTTAAGCTCCACCCACTTTGGATTTTCGGAGTGCAGAGGGGCCCATAACTGAGGCTTGAGCCCGGGCCCTTCTCAAACTTGCAACGCCACTGATTAGGTCCACATACAAGTTAGCGGTAGAGGTGCTTATGGACTGCATACTATTGCTGAACCCCCGAATTTGAAATTACACAGTTTTTACCAAGTATCTCGGTATTCAACTCCATTTTACCAAGTACTGAGTAACGAAGGAATTGGGTCAGTACTCCATCCAGTATTTGGTACTTGGGTAAATCCTTGGATGGGCAACATTCGGGGCTTTTCCTGCAACATATGGGTTTTTTCTGGCCCTATGTAAGGGAACTCAGTACTCAGAAATTACTTGGTAATTGGTCTTATTTTTCTGAGTATTTTACTGAGTACCGAGTATTCGGCCGAGTTACCGAGGACTGGCCACACACTTGGAGCCCATCCTCAGAAACTTGGAAATATTTGCAATTTTTTTTACTATTTGGTGTAGCTCTACTGCGTACAGTTAAAGAAGTATCCAGATCATGGATCCGTCCCCTGCCCTTGTGTGCATGCCCTCATCTCAGCTCCTTTATTCCAATCTCAGTCTTTCAGTGCTTGGGAGTAGGAACTGGATCAAGGGAGCAGATCCAGAAAATGGAAAGAGATCAAAACAAAAACTAGGGGTGTGCAATTTGTTTTTGTTATTATGCTGACGAAAATGAAAATTTTCATTTTTGTTTTTGTTATTGCAATAAAGAAAATGAAAATGATAATAACAAAAATGAAAACGAATTTTTGTTTAAGTTATGTAAAATAATGGGGAAAAACTGAACAACACATTTCTGGCTACAACATTTTTGTTTCTTATTCAATTCTGATGACACTTGGGAAGATAGTACCCCCAAAGGAGTGCGCTATGGCCTTTTTACACGGACGCCGCGGCAGGCCTGGTGGGTGGAGATGGATGGGTGAGCACACCCAGAAAACACCCGGCAGCGCCGAGCTGGGTGACTTTTACACGGACGGCATCGCAGGGGGTTATGGGATGGAAGGGGAGGGGCCAGCACACACCCAGCACACACCCAGCGGCCAAACACCCACCCTGGGAAACACCGTGCAAACACCCATATACCCGAGACACCAAATGGCGGGGAAGCCCCGCCCAGCACAGTGACAGCACAACATGGCCGACTGAGGGCAAATGAAGCCGTGGCACACAGCTCCGCCCACGAACCATGAGACCCCATGCAGGTGGGGTAGGAGGGAGCTGGGATGACAGGAGACACACAGTAGCAGACCTCAGCCAGTCCCATGACAGGCCCAGAGAGCTGGGCACCACGGTCCCCCTCCCCCAACCAGACACCTCCCACACACAAC
>QEPC01009887.1:1008195-1033397 GCA_003113815.1 Sphenodon punctatus | reverse complement strand
AGAAGTAGATAGAAGTTTATAAAATCATGAGTGGTGTGGAAGGAGTAAATAGGGAATGGTTGTTTACCCTCTCAAATAGGGTACACTCAAACTAGGGGACACTCCATGAAACTAACTGGTGGTAGACTTAAAACAAATAAAAGAATGTGTTTTTTCACTCAACACACAATTAAGTTTTGGAATTTGTTGCCAGAGGATGTGATCAAGGCCAGTAGTTTAGCGAGGTTTAAAAAAGGATTGGATATGTTCTTGAAGAGTAGGTCCATTAACAGATATTAGCCAAGTATGTTTAGGGGACGTAACTTCTTACTCTTGAGAGCTGGGAGTGGACAACAGGGAATGGATTGCCCATTGTGACCTGATTGGGTACTTCTCCCAAGTGACTGAGATTGGTCACTGTCAGAGACAAGTGCTGGGCTCGATGGACCATTGGTCTGGCTATGTATGGCACCACTTATATTCTTATGTTCTCTCCACCACGAACCAGCTCTGCCTGGAGCAGCAAAATTAACCTGTATGGAACTCATTGCCAGAGGATGTTGTGAAGGCCAGTAGCCAAAATGGTTTCAAAAAAAAGTTTGGATAAATTCTTAGAGGATTGGTCCACAAATGGGTGTTAGCCAAATTGGTCAAAGGATAAGACCTCTGACTGTCAGGCCTGAGAATAAATAGCAGGAAATGGATCACTCCATTATGGTCTGTTGTGCACTTCCCTGAAGTAACCAAAGCTGTAACTGTCAGAGGATTCTGGGCTAGATGGACCATTGGTCTGACCTAATATGGCACTTCTTATAGTCTTAATACTCAAATAGAAGTATTGATCTTTTAAAAACCTTAAGGTTAAGCCTTATTTGTCTTTGAACTTAACCTTGCAAAAACCAATTTATCAATTAAATTCTCCTCCAAAACACTCCAGGGAGATGGTTCAGGGATCTAGTCACTGTGCCCATCCTAGCCATTCCCATCTGAGGGGAACAAGCTGCTTGGTAGGGATGTGCGAACGTGGTTCGGAAGTTCAGAGTTCAGACCGAACTCAAATAGTTCGATCAACCGAACCGAACTTTCGAACCAAATTCGAATTTGACCGAACTGTTCAGTCGAATCCAAACCAGTTCGGAAGGCCCCAAAACCCGGTTTTGAATGTATGAACTCGGTTCGGAAGTTCAGAATTCGACCAAACTCGAATAGTTCGGTCGACCGAACCAAACTTTCTAACCGAACCGAATTTCCGAACTCGGTTCTGTTCACACATTCCTACTGCTTGAGCAGAGAGGAGCTGCCTTATGCCAGGGGATCCACCCAGAGAACTGAAAAGTAAGGGAGGTGAAGCAACCTTTCCTCTGAGGGTGAGAGACCCAGCGTGGTGTAGTGGACAAGGTGCTGGACTTGGGAAGCCAGGGTTCAAATCCTGGCTTAGCCATGGACTCACTGGGTGGCCTTGGGCAAGTCACAATCTCTCAGCCTAGAGAGCCAGTGTGGTGGACAAGGTACTAGATTTAGACCTGGGAAGCCAGGGTTTGAATCTTGACCTAGCCATGAACTCACTGGGCAGCATGTTGGGCAAGTCATAATGCCTCAGTTCCTCATCTGTAAAATGGGAACGTGTGTGTTTTCCTGTGTTTCCCCTCATCCTTGTCTATCTTAGACTGTAAGCCCACTAGGCAGGTAATTGTATCTAAAAAATCTATGACTGTTGAGTACTGTGTATGCCTAGTAGCGATACAGAAATGATAAGCAGTAGTAGTAGGGCTCCCTGGGAATCAGGAATGTTTGTTGCAGCTTGCAAGGATGGGTTTCCTGGAGGGTTGGGTTTTAATTTTTCTCTGCATTTGTGGGGATTATTACAAGGTAAAATGTTTCACTCTCCTTTGCACCTTGGTCTGTTGCTAGCATGGCCTGCCACTTGCATGGTATCACCAAAATTTAGCCGTTCTGTAAGTGCTTTTACTGCATGATGGAGGATAAGGGAAGAGGCAGTCTTTCAGATATGTAGGGCCCAACTGGTGTAGTTATGGTGGTCTAATCGTCCGGGAGTGCCTCCCTGTGGGTACTGTCTGTTNATGTCTTATGTTGTTGATTATTATGTTGTTGTCTATTGTTGTGTATTGTTATTGTATTGTTGTTGTTGTTTATTATTGTTCATTGTTCGGCCAGGGCGGAAGCTAGTGCCAATAAAGACTGACTGACTGGCAATGGAGATGAGCCTTACTATACACACTCCAGGAGAGAAGAAAGGAACAGTATTGTTGTCTTCACCTATTTCTTGAGTTTAACTTCTTCTGATGAAATCTTTCCACATAATCTCAGACATATATACAATAAAAAATATTAGGCAAAACAAAGGAGAAACTCCAAAGCCTTTTTGCCAAAGTAATCAGCACAAAGGAAACCTAGAGGCCACGTTAATAAACCTCTTTCCAGGCTGCGCTACAAAGAAATAATCACTAAAAGGAAACAAACATATTTCTCATCACCTATCAGTCTCTTTCAGTAAAAGACAGCAGAGAATGGATCCTTTTGCCTTGCAAAGTAGCAGGGTTATGCTTTTAAAATGGAAGGAAGACAGAGAGAGTATAAGCTTTTGACAGGAAGCCCAGAGTGCATTACAAAAATCTTTCTTGACAAACTCAAGGCTTTGTTTTAATTGAATCATATCGTACTGACTTAACCAAACAGCACCCTCCTCTACACATCTTTGTGGAGGAAGTATGCCAGTATGTAGAGTATGTGTGTAGTAGCAAAGCACACACTATCCCTTAAGTGACATTAAAGGCTACCCATGCTCCAGTTAAATTTCCTGACTATATGTACCCTATGTTTGTTTAGAACAAACCCAATGTTTTCTTGGTCACTCCTTTCTTATTAAATCTCTGTCAAATGTTTACACTGAAACTCAAATCCTTGTGAATCCTGCTTGGTTTGAGATTCCATTATATAATTGTCCGAACTGACCAGGTTTCACCAAAATCTTCAAAAGAAACTGTGAAACTTTGCAGTCAACCTTGCTTGATTTGTGTTTTCATGTCAAAAAGCTATGCAAATTATGTTTTGTCACATGGATTCAGCATGTACCAATACAATTGGGAGAGATGGAAAGCTGTTAAAATCAAAGCCCAGTCCCCTCAAATCATCAGGATCAGATAATATTCACCCCAGTTCTGAAGGAACTCAAGTATGAAATCACAGACCTACTATTGGTAGTTTGTAACCTATCAATAAAATCTGCCACTGTGCCCAAGGATTGAAGGGTAGCAAATGTAACGCCAATATTTTTTAAAGGCTCCAAATGCAATCCTGGAAACTAGAATCCTGGAAACTACATATTGGAGAGCCTGACATCGGTGCCAGACAAACTGTTGGAAACAGTTGTGAAAAACAGAATTACTGGGCATATTGATAAATATGGTATAATGGGGAAAATTCAAAGAATCAACATGGACTTAATAAAGGAAAGTCATGCCTTACTAATCTATTGGAATATTTTTTTTAGGGTGTAAATAAGCATGTGGATAAGGGTGAGCCGGTCAATATAGTGTATCTGGATTTTCAGAAGGCATTTGATAAGGTCCCTCATGAGAGACTCTTTGGGAAATTAAATAGGTACAAGATAGGAGGCAGTAACTGGTAGGGATGTGCGAACGCAGTTCGGATGTTCGGAGTTCAGGCTGTACTCGGCCTGTTCGGACGACCGAACCGAACGTCCAAACCAAACGTCCGAACTGAACAGTCGAATGGCCGAACAGTTCGGACGTTCGGATGAGTTTGGGGGTGGGAAAAACATGACTTTGGGCGGGAAAAATGTGTCTGGAAGGGGGAGGCAGCTGAGGAGCAGACTTCCTGGCACCAGTGGTGGAGACCAGGGGTGGTTTCAGGGCCAAATGATACTGATACAGAAAAAAATATTCTATTTCGGTATCGGTATCAATAGCGCTATTTTTGGATATTCGGCTGAGTTCGGCTGAACCGAACTCCGCCGGACCAAACAACTGAACCTGGACCCAAACTCGGGTTTCGAACCAAACAACCGAACATCCGAACTGTGTTCTGTTCGCAATCCCTAGTAACTGGTGTTAAACAATAGGAAGCAAAGAGTAAGACTAAATAGGGACTCCTGCTTCACTAGACTCCTGCTTCACTGCAGGATTGGACCCGCTGTTGCTAGAAAGCTGTTGGGGGTGGAGGAGCACATGTGCACTCTTCCCCAGCTTAGCAGCTGATCAGGGGAAGGAGGCCCAAAGGAGTGAGCACACTCTTCCCATGCCCCCTCCCCCAAATCAGTTGTTGGACTGGTGGCAGGAATGTTCACACTTCTCCCAGGACCCCCTCCCACAATCCACCTGCCAAACAGCTGATCGGGGGGAGGGACCCAAAGGAGTGCATGTGTGCATTCCTCCCACAACCCCACGACCCCCAATCAGCTGTTGGGCTTGGGGGAGGAGTTTGCATGCTTCTCCCAGGGTACCCCTCCCATGATCCACCTGCTGATCCACCCACCAAACAGCTGATTGGGGGAGGTGGGGCCCAAAGGAGCATGTGTGCTCCTCCCACATCCCCTTCTCCTGATCAACTGTTGGACTGTGGGGAAGAGGGCACATGCTCCTCCCAGCTCCCCCTTCCCCATCCACCTGCTGATCCACCCACCAAACCTAGAATCATAGAGCTGAAATTATCTCAGAGATCATCTAGTCCAACCCTCTGCTCAATGCAGGAAATCCACAGCTACAACATCCCCGACAGATGGCTGTCTAGACTCTGTTTGAAAACCTCCAGAAAAGGAGATCCCACCACCTCCCTAGGCAATTATTAGCCAGACACGATCAGGGAGCATGATGGGAGCTGGGGGGAAACAACAGGGAATGGATCCCCCATTGTGACCTGTTGGGTGCTTCTCCCAAGCCACCGTGATTGGCCGCTGTCGGAGACAGGATGCTGGGCTAGATGGACCATTGGTCTGACCCGGTAGGGCACTTCTTATGTTCTTAATGTGTTCCATTCTTCCTAACGTTTAACCAAAATCTGCTTTTTTGTAATTTGAGCCCATTATTTCTAGTCTTGCCTTCAGGGGAAAGAGAGAACAAGTCTTTGCCATCCTCTGTGATAGCTCTTCAGGTAGGGGAAGACCACTATCATGTCTCCCCTTAGTCTTCTCTAAGCTAAACATACCCAGCTCCTTTAGCCTTTCCTCATATGACTTGGTTTCCAGACCCTGACATTGTTGCCCTCCTCTGAACCGATTCCAATTTGTCAATGTCCTTCCTAAAGTGCAGTGCCCAGAACTGTACAGTACTCCCAGATGAGGTCTGACCGGCGCAGAATAGAAGAGAACTATTACTTCTTGTGACTTGGAAATGATGCTTCCGTTAATGCAGCCTAAAATTGCATTAGGCTTTTTTTTTTGCAGTTGCATCACACTGTTGACTCATGTTCAGTTTGTGATTAACTACAATCCCCAGATCCTTTTCACATGTATTGCTGCCGAGCCAGGTATCCCCCATCCTGTATATGTATATTTGATTTTTCTTACCTAAATGCAGAACTTCATATCTATCTCTGTTGAACTTCATTTCAGCCCAGTTTTCCAACTTATCAAGATCATTTTGAATTTCATTTCTGTCTTCATAGGTGTTAGCTGTCCCTCCCAATTTTGTGTCATCTGCACATTTAAAAAGCATTCCCTCTACTCCCTCATCCAAGTCATGAATAAAGACATTGAACAGCACCAGGTCCAGGACAGGATCCTGCAGCACCCTGCTCAACACCTACCTCCAGACTGATGAGGAGCTATTGATGAGCACTCTTTCAGTATGGTTCTTTAACTAGCTGTAAATCCACCTAATAGTAGTATCATCTAGCCCACATTTTACTAGCTTGTCAACAAGGATATTATGGGGGACTGTTGTCAAATGCTTTGCTTGAAATCAAGATATATTATGTCCACAGCATTCCCATGATCCACTAAACTAGTAACTCGGTCAAAAAAGGAGATAAAATTAGCCTGGCATAACTTATTCTTGACAAACCAATGCTGGCTTCCAGTAATCACTGCATTGTTTTTTAGATGCTTACAGATTGACTGCTTTATACTAATAACGATATAGTCTTCTGGATCCTCCTTTTTCCCTTTTTGCAGAAAGGAACAACATTTGCCCATCTCCAGTCTTCTGACACCTCACTCGTTCTCCAAGAGTTTTCAAAGATGATATACAGAAGTGCTGAGAGTACATCAACAAGTTCCTTCAGTACCCTAGGATGTAATTCATCTGGCCCTGAAGACGTGAATTCAGTACCTATTCTGGTATTTTCTGGCCAACTCTTTATCTATCCTGAGCTGTAATCTTTCCCCCTCATCATTCATGCTACTTTTGCCAGGTTGGATGCACGCACGCTCCTCCCACCGATCAGCTGTTGGATGGTGGGGAAAAGAGCGCATGCTCCTCTCAGGGTGTGCCCCTCCCCTGATCCATCCATTCAACAGCTGATCATGAGGGAGGGGAGCCTGGGAAGTAGGTGCATGCTCCATCCAAGTCATCCTCCACTGCAATCAGCTGTTAGGTGGCAGTGAAGAGGGTGCATGCACACTCTTCCCAGGACCCTGACCCATCGATCAGCTGTTGGGTGGGAGGAGTGTTCTCCTCTGGGCCCCATCCACAGACCCTGCCTTGCAGCTGGGTTGCATGGCCTGGCCACACAGGAGGAAGGCCCTTTCCCTAAATTTGAGTAATACTAATGCATGATGCGTACCCAACCTTTTTGGAGGACGCATCATGTGTTAGCTGGCTGCCCACCCCATCCTAGGGCAGTGTGAACATTTGGCAGCCACAGGGCATACCAGCCACTGCATCACATATTAGAATTGCCCTAAGTGGGATAATGCTGTCCAAAGTGGAATAACATCCCATGTGGCTCGCACCCTGTGAGAAATTGCAGGAGGATCTTGCGAGACTGGGTGACTGGACATCTAAACGGCAAATAAAATTTAATGTGGACAAGTGCAAAGTGATGCACATAGGGAAAATAATCTAAACTACCCCATATCGGAAGCTGCAGATGGTGCAGAATGTGGCGGCCTGTCTCCTGACGGAAACAGGTCGTCGGGAGCATGTTACAGCAGTGCTCCGAGCTCTGCACTGGTTGTCTATAGTGTTCCGGGCCCGATTCAAGGTGCTGGTTTTGACCTTTAAAGCCCTACATGGTCTGGGCCCCTCCTATCTGAGAGACCGCCTCACTCCTCGGGCTGTGGAGTGACCTCTGTGGTCTACTGGGGGCGCCTTCTTGGAGGTCCTCCAGGGGGCCACGATGGAGAGGGCGTTCTCGGTGGCCGCACCGCGGCTGTGGAACTCCCTCCCAGAGGAAGCTCGCCTGGCTCCCAGCCTGTTGGCCTTTCGTCGGGCCTGTAAGATCTGGCTGTTCATCTGGGCCTTTGGGGGAGGTGGGGAATAAGGGTGGGTTTTTTACCGGTGGTTTTACCTCTTTGTTGTTGTCTTTATTGTTTTAGTAACCCCTTTTATGTATTGTTTTTATATATTGTTTTAAATATTTTGTGAGCTGCCCTGAGCTGCTGGAGGGAGCGGGATACAAGTCAAATAAATAAATAAATAAATAATATCAACAAAGATATAACAGAACTAAAAAAGGTACATAGAAGGGCAACAAAAACAATAAAGGGTATGGAACAACTTTTGTACGAAGAGAGTCTTGATAGGTTAAGGCTCTTCACTTGTAGAAGAGACAACTGAGAAGGGAAATAATATTTATTTTATTTACCTATTTAAATGTTTTATCCTGCCCTTCCCTCAAATGACTCAGGGCAGCTTACAAAATAAATATAAACATAACATATATAAAAGCATCTAAAAGATAAAAACATTTTTTTTAAAAACAACCCCCCTCCTCCAAAAACCCCAATCCACCTGGAACCCCTCACAAAACCCACCCAATTCTACCTCCCCATTCCCCACATCCAACCCCCCTCACATCCCTACCCCAAACCCACCCACCAACCCCCTATACCCACCCACCCACAAAATGTCTTTTCAAACAAAAAAGTCTTACATTGCCCCCAGAAGACACTCAGGCACAAACAAACCTTTGGGGGAAAGGAGTTCCACAGCACCAGGCAGCAACCGAGAACACCTCCCTGCAAACCCGTGTCCTACGTATAAGACTAACGGATGGTATCCACGGGGAAGAACTCCCAGTCAATTGTAGGGGCCACAGTGGGGCGTAGAAGGACAGGGAGACATTAAGATATGTCGAGCGCAGACCATTTAGGGCTTTAAAGGTCAAAGCCAGCACCCTGAATTGTGCCCAGAAAGCTATACGGAGCCAGTGCAGACTTCAGAACACCGGTGTAATATGCTCCCAGCGCCTTGACCCCAAAAGGAGGCAAGAAGCAGCATTCTGCACAGTCTTCAGCTTCCAAAAAGTCATCAAGGGCAGCCCCACATAGACCGCTTTGCAGTAATATAACCTCAAGGTAATGAAAGCATGGATGACGGTGGCTAGATATGAATCAGGGAAAAAAGGCTGTAGAAGTAGATAGAAGTTTATAAAATCATGAGTGGTGTGGAAGGAGTAAATAGGGAATGGTTGTTTACCCTCTCAAATAGGGTACACTCAAACTAGGGGACACTCCATGAAACTAACTGGTGGTAGACTTAAAACAAATAAAAGAATGTGTTTTTTCACTCAACACACAATTAAGTTTTGGAATTTGTTGCCAGAGGATGTGATCAAGGCCAGTAGTTTAGCGAGGTTTAAAAAAGGATTGGATATGTTCTTGAAGAGTAGGTCCATTAACAGATATTAGCCAAGTATGTTTAGGGGACGTAACTTCTTACTCTTGAGAGCTGGGAGTGGACAACAGGGAATGGATTGCCCATTGTGACCTGATTGGGTACTTCTCCCAAGTGACTGAGATTGGTCACTGTCAGAGACAAGTGCTGGGCTCGATGGACCATTGGTCTGGCTATGTATGGCACCACTTATATTCTTATGTTCTCTCCACCACGAACCAGCTCTGCCTGGAGCAGCAAAATTAACCTGTATGGAACTCATTGCCAGAGGATGTTGTGAAGGCCAGTAGCCAAAATGGTTTCAAAAAAAAGTTTGGATAAATTCTTAGAGGATTGGTCCACAAATGGGTGTTAGCCAAATTGGTCAAAGGATAAGACCTCTGACTGTCAGGCCTGAGAATAAATAGCAGGAAATGGATCACTCCATTATGGTCTGTTGTGCACTTCCCTGAAGTAACCAAAGCTGTAACTGTCAGAGGATTCTGGGCTAGATGGACCATTGGTCTGACCTAATATGGCACTTCTTATAGTCTTAATACTCAAATAGAAGTATTGATCTTTTAAAAACCTTAAGGTTAAGCCTTATTTGTCTTTGAACTTAACCTTGCAAAAACCAATTTATCAATTAAATTCTCCTCCAAAACACTCCAGGGAGATGGTTCAGGGATCTAGTCACTGTGCCCATCCTAGCCATTCCCATCTGAGGGGAACAAGCTGCTTGGTAGGGATGTGCGAACGTGGTTCGGAAGTTCAGAGTTCAGACCGAACTCAAATAGTTCGATCAACCGAACCGAACTTTCGAACCAAATTCGAATTTGACCGAACTGTTCAGTCGAATCCAAACCAGTTCGGAAGGCCCCAAAACCCGGTTTTGAATGTATGAACTCGGTTCGGAAGTTCAGAATTCGACCAAACTCGAATAGTTCGGTCGACCGAACCAAACTTTCTAACCGAACCGAATTTCCGAACTCGGTTCTGTTCACACATTCCTACTGCTTGAGCAGAGAGGAGCTGCCTTATGCCAGGGGATCCACCCAGAGAACTGAAAAGTAAGGGAGGTGAAGCAACCTTTCCTCTGAGGGTGAGAGACCCAGCGTGGTGTAGTGGACAAGGTGCTGGACTTGGGAAGCCAGGGTTCAAATCCTGGCTTAGCCATGGACTCACTGGGTGGCCTTGGGCAAGTCACAATCTCTCAGCCTAGAGAGCCAGTGTGGTGGACAAGGTACTAGATTTAGACCTGGGAAGCCAGGGTTTGAATCTTGACCTAGCCATGAACTCACTGGGCAGCATGTTGGGCAAGTCATAATGCCTCAGTTCCTCATCTGTAAAATGGGAACGTGTGTGTTTTCCTGTGTTTCCCCTCATCCTTGTCTATCTTAGACTGTAAGCCCACTAGGCAGGTAATTGTATCTAAAAAATCTATGACTGTTGAGTACTGTGTATGCCTAGTAGCGATACAGAAATGATAAGCAGTAGTAGTAGGGCTCCCTGGGAATCAGGAATGTTTGTTGCAGCTTGCAAGGATGGGTTTCCTGGAGGGTTGGGTTTTAATTTTTCTCTGCATTTGTGGGGATTATTACAAGGTAAAATGTTTCACTCTCCTTTGCACCTTGGTCTGTTGCTAGCATGGCCTGCCACTTGCATGGTATCACCAAAATTTAGCCGTTCTGTAAGTGCTTTTACTGCATGATGGAGGATAAGGGAAGAGGCAGTCTTTCAGATATGTAGGGCCCAACTGGTGTAGTTATGGTGGTCTAATCGTCCGGGAGTGCCTCCCTGTGGGTACTGTCTGTTAGTCTTGATCATACGACAAGGTTTCACGGGGCGGCGTTCTCAGTTGCTGCCCCGATGTTATGGAACTCCCTTCCCCCAGATGTTAGTTTGAGTCCAAGTCTGGGCACCTTCCAGAGGCGGCGTAAGACCTTTTTGTTTGTAAAGGCATTTGGCGGGCAGGGATAGAGGATGGGGGTTGGTAGGTGAGTTTGGGGTAAGGCTGTGAGGAGGGGTTGGATGTGGGAAATGGGGAGATGGTATTGGGTGGGTTTTGGGGGGGGTTGGGGTTGTTTTTGTCTTTTACTGTTTTTATGGATTTTTTAATCTGCTTTTATATGTGTTTTATATGTTTATATTTGTAAGTCGTCCTGAGCCTTTTTTTAGGAAAGGGCGAGATAAAAGTTTAAGCAAACAAATAACTAATCTTGCTTTCAGCATTCAGTCTTACAACTTCTCTTTGACTTGGTCTGACTGTAGGGAAGCAAAGCATATGTTGGGAAATTGGCTGTTTAAACCTGGATTCCAACACCAACAGTAGTGCATGACAACCTCCTCACTGATGAGAACCCCTTAACCTAGGATAAGACACTTCCAGTACTGTTCTTCCACTTTGACTAAGCAGAAAGGAATTTAACCAAAGGATCGTTACTCCCAGAGCAGAATGTACTGGAAACATCTCTCTTCTGCCACGTAAGACAATAATAAATTACACACCAAATACCAATCCTCCCTTTGAAACTTGTGTTTCAGATATTTCACCGACAAATGAATTGTATGAACAAAAGGGGGGAGCGTGCTGTTGGATAGAAGGCCATATATTAAATGTCAAGTTACTTTCTACAGGACAGGACAGTGCTCAAATACCCCAGTGATGAGAGTATATACATGCCTAGGTATTAGGCAGGTAGATTAGCCTGACAAGACAATGTGTCAGTAAACAAATGCAAGATAGTTCACAGCTAGGTTTGCATAGGGGAACACTGTTTTATTTCATTCTAATGAGCCTAAGGCTGCCATATATTGCATTTGGCATGAAGGATGAAACAATCTTCTCGAATGCTGCACTCTGACTCTCAGCATTCAGTTCTTGGTGGCACGCTGCTAAATGAATGATTACACTGTTGTGGCTCAGATATAATGCTTGCCCTGAGTTTATACAAACGCACCCCTATCTATCATTCAGGGGGGAATGGACAAAACTTGTCAATGTAGAAAATAGTCCTTTGGTTTTTGTCTTAGTTCCTAGAAAGTTCCTCATGGTCTTACTCTTTTCTAGTCTTGGCTAATCTATATAATGTTGGAAATCAGCAAATTTTGTCACTTCCCTGTAGTATTTCCAATGCTTCCTGAGCATATATGAATAGCCAAAAATCTGAAAAAGCCTAAAATCTGCCTGCCTACCTGCCTGTGAGCTGTGATGATGTTACAGAATCATTCTGACTTCCGTGTGGCTGTTTAAACCTGTATTCATTGGAACTGCTGAGAGGGAAGTAAAAGGTGAAGGTGTGATCAGACCTCAGTAAAGAGAGAAAAACGGGTCCTCAAGAACAGTAGAAAGAACCTGGACTGCCACCACTTATCTTTCTTGCTGGGAGACAACTAACTTTCAGTTAAGTGTGCATTGCCCTTTGATTTTTCACAATGCCAGTGATCTGAAAGGTGGTTCAGCACAAGCTGGTACTCATCAAAACCGCAGGCCATCTACCACGGCACAGGAATGCTTAAGTCATCTTGCAGGTTTATCTGTGGAGTGCAAACATGCCAAAATAAATTGGGAACAATCCTCATTCATGCAGTGTGTAAGGGGGTTTGTTATGTACATGTAAGTTTCATAACAATGTGCTACACCAGGCTCAAGAGAGAGCTGAGTGAGAGGGTGCCTGCCAAATCTTCCTTCACTGTGCAGCCTAACAATTGCAGTCAGCAGACTGCTGCCTGTAACGTTGGAGTGCAGAACAAACCTTTGTACCTGGGGCATATTTTTTTATTTTTATTTTAGAAATTTATGAGTGGGCAGACCATACTTAAGTGATGACCATGCAGAGGGGCTGTGCTGAGCTCTGGGTGTTTTTAAATGAGTGCCGCAGGAGGGAGGCGGAATCTGTGGCTGCTGAGTGGGGCAGCTGCAGGGTGCCCACGCATGCAACGTGCATGGGGAGCTTGTCAAGCAAGCGGCTCCCAGCATGGCTGCCCTGTCCACGGAGGTAGCCACCCTGACCTGCACAGGGCACTCTGGATTTTTCAGGAGTGCTCCGTGTGGGGCCATGAGTGGCCGCTGCATGGGTCACGGGAACACACCTCCCCACACACCACTGTCACACAAGCAGCTGGATGCATGGATGATGGGGGGCCATGCGTGGACACGTCTTGTTTAAAAACACCCTCTGAGGGGTGACACCACATATGCAAGTGAGTGCACAATGGGCAATGATGTTCTTCTCACTGTAAAAAAGACTTTGGTACTCACTGAAGTCTAGTGCAGCACTTTGGAATGCATCTGACATGGGTGTAATCCCCTAGCACAACGGACAAGTGAGGATTGCTTGCACCCATTGACTTTAGTGATGTCATTGGAAGTCCTGGCTTGTCAAGTATTATGGGATTGGTTTCAATTGATGTCGCCTGCTGATGCAGAGGAGGTGCTTGGGGCTGTTAGAGCCATTACTTGTGAATTAGATCCGTGCCTATCCTGGATAGTGAAACCAGCTGGGAGACATTGGGGCCATTGCGTTGGCGTTGCTAATCAACGCCTCCCTTCAGGAGGGCAGGTTGCCGGACTGCCTCAAGGAGGCTCTGGTTCAGCCTTGGCTTGATGATTCCCCTGCCCGATATCAACCTCTCTCTAACCTCCCCTTTTTAGGGAAGGTTATTGAGCAGGCAGTGGATCAGCAGCCCCAGGTGCATCTGGATGGCATTGGTTTTCTAGACCCGTCACAGTCTGGTTTTCGTCCAGGTTATGACACTGAGACTGCACTTGTGGCTTTGGTCAATGATCTGTGCCTAGTATTGGACAGGGGAAATTTGACCCTACTGATTCTGTTAGATCTTCCAGTGGCATTTCACACCACTAACCATAAGTTGTTGGTGACTCGCCTGCGTGATCTGACTGGGGTGAGCAGGACTATTCTTCAATGGTTCCATTCTTTCTTAGCTGGAAGATCCCAGCAGGTGGTGCTGGGGGACTGTTCATTTGTCTCCTCAGGGCCTCCCGTGTGAGTGCCGCAGAGTTCTATTCTGTCCCCCCTCCTGTTCAGCGTGCATATGCAAAATGTATGTGGGTGAGATTGTGAGGGGGTTTGGGGTGCAGTGCCATCAATATGCTGATAACACTAAGCTCTACCTCTCATTTTCATCTGACCCAGGCCTGGCAGTCTCAGTGTTTTCCCAGTGTCTGGCAGCTGTGGGGGACTGGATGAGGGCGAGTTGATTGAAGCTGAATCCTGACAAGATGGAGGTGATGCTGGTTGGTGGGACTGGTGACCTGGGGGGAGGGGAGGGAGGGATGTCCATCATAGATGGGGTTTGCCCTCCTCTGGTTTCTCAGGTCTGGAGGTGCTCCTAGATCCACAGTTGCACTTGGATGCCAAGGTTGCAACTGTGGCTGGAGGCACCTTCCACCAGTTACATTTGGTTAGAAGGCTTCGGCACTATATTTCTAATTCTGACCTTGCCACCATTATTCATGTTTTCATTACCTCAAGAGTATACTACAGTAATGCGCTCTACATGGGGTTGCCCATGGTGACAGTCTGGAAGCTGCAGCTAGTTCAGAATGCGGAGGCCTGTCTCCTTACAGGGCCTGGACGACATGAGCATATAACTCCAGTTCTGTGTGCACTGCACTGGCTGCCAACAGTCTTCTGGACCTGATTCAAGGTGCTGGTTTTAACCTTTTAATCCCTACATGTTCTGGCTCCTACTTATCTGAAGGACCACCTCATTCCCCGGGCCCTAAGCCAGCCTCTGCAGTCTGCCGGGAGTGTTCTCCTTGAGGTCCCGCATTGTTGGCAGATGGCCACTATTTATTATTTTTATTATTTATTTATTATCTGGATTTGTACCCTGCCCCTCTTGAAAACAGCTCAGGCAGCTTCCAGCCATAATAATACATATAAAATACATATAAAAACAATTTTAAAAACATCAAAAGCAAGTCAAGTCAACATATTAAAACAGGGTCTGGGAAAACATTAAAACAATAAATAAGGTAGGGGAGATAAAACCCTCTAACCCACCCTCCCTCCCTCCCCAAAGGCCTGGGCGAACAGCCAGGTTTTACATCTTTGCTGGAATGTCAATAGGCTTGGGGCCAGGCGAGCTTCCTCCAGAAGGGAGTTCCAAAGGTGCGGCCCGGCCACTGAGAATGCCCTCTCCATTGTGGCCCCCTGCTTAACACGGGGGACCTCCAAGAAGGCACCCCCGGCAGACCGCAGGAGCCGCTCTGGGGCTCAGAGGGCGAGGCGGTCCCTGAGGTACGAGGGGCCCAGACCGTGTAGGGCCTTATAGATCAACACTATGAGGAGGGCATTCTCAGTGGCCGCACCGGTGCTGTGGATCTCCCTCCCAGAGGAGACCTGCCTCTGCTTGGATCCGTTCACCTTCCAGCAGCTGTGTAAGACCTTATTGTTTCACCAGCCATTCAGAGAAGGAGATGCGGAGGGGATGTGGGGTGTTGGCTGGGGTGAAGATTGGTTCTTTTACTTATATTTTACTATAATAAAATTATATTTTATTGTAATATTGTTTTATTGATGTTTGTATTGTGAGCTGCCCTGAGTTGCTTGAGGCATGGGGGATGGGGTATCAAGAACATTAAATAATTGTAAAGTTGATGAAAATACTATGTACAATGCCGTTGAATATCAATAAAAGAGTTTAATTAAAAATAATATATAACTTTATATTAAATAATATATATCTTTTAATGATATATATCTTTCTTTATTTGACACGACCATTTGGTCGGCGCAAAACACAATAAAATATAACATAATATTACATAGGATACAAACAACAAAGAAGAAAGATACTGCCGGCATCATACATTGATTATAAACCAGATACTAAAATTCTCTATACTGGTCTTACCTCTACCCTTCCCACCCCATCGCATCATCAGCATCACAGCCACTTAAACTAGGCCAAATCCTATGCCTCCTCTTAATACTCTGAGGCATGCCAAACAGAGGGGACCCTCCTCTAAATCTCTACTTGAATCATACTTCTTCTTTTGGCCAACATAAACAGGAAGTTGGCTACCTTGTGCATTGTCTTTTCATTAGAATTGGCCAAAATATACTCCAATTTTTTATCTTGATTCCACCAAAAAGCCACAGGGGGAAAAATCCCCCTAAACTGGGAGTGAATATCTGCAGTTAATATGCAATCGAAAAGATAATGGGGTAGGTCTTCAATATACTGATTGCAGTCACATAGCCTTTGACTATAGGGGGTCCCTCTCAACTGCCCCTCTAGAACTTTGGAAGGCATCAGCTGGAATCTGGCCAACGTGAGGGCCTTTCTCAGAGCAAAATTTGTTATGCAACCAAGATAAGGCTAACTGATGCACTGTTTTTAACTTCCCATAATGGGGGGCAACCACTGATGCCGTTGCTTGCGCTATGTCTTGTTGTTTATGGATATCTGATAGACGAGATCCAAGGACTTTTTTCAATAGTCCCCCTGGATATCCCTTCAGTGATCAGCCGCATCTATGCCATTTCATCTATGCCATTTCAGAAATAGCATTTTTTTTCATGAAGTAGTGCATCTTTGTGGGATGGAATGGGGAACCCTGTTATGGGCCAACCTAGAACAGACCTTTGCTCAGAAATCGCAGATGGGGCAAGGAAGTCAAGGAAGTAGCTTCTTCTCTCCTCAGATTCCCTCTGCTTCCAGCTTATAATAGCTCCTTCTCCTAAGATGCCCCAACAGTGTGCTTAAACTTACCTATTCTTGGATGGCCCTTCTGTGCAATTTAAAGTTTGAAACAGTACAAGCAGCCTCCATATAGTTGCTTTGCAAGATTGTTTGCACAAGAAAGTTTGTTTTGGTGGAAACCATAAATAAATTTAATCTAATCACAAGAAAGTTTGGTGCAGAAAGGATGAATGGTACATAAAAGACACCATCACCAAGCCTCAATGGGTGTTAACAGAAGTGATGGCAGAGTGCCACTATTACAACCCAACCTGGATTGGGAACCCACCAACAGGATGGTCCCGACCAAGTCCGTCCAACCAACAAACATGCCAGAAGCCAGGCAGGGCAGGAAGTTGCACAAATGGTGGATACCAGGCCCTTGCACTGTGTCCAGCACCCTGTTCCCTACCATGACCGGCAACCATGGCGGCCGGCCATGGCTGACCCAATCCAGGCTGGGTCATGGTGGGCTATAACAAATGTTATAGCCAACTGTGGATGGGTGTTAACAGAAGTGATGGCAGAGTGCCACTATTACAACCCAACCTGGATTGGGAACCCACCAACGGATCGGACGGACAGTAACCCGGACTGTGACCCCAGACTAGAACTCTGGGATCGCAGCCCAGACTTGCTGCTGACATGCCCAGGAACCATTCCGGGCAAACATTTGGCGGTGCAACAGCAATGCACTGGTGGCTCATGGACCAAAGCAAACCTTGGTGGGCCAAAGCAGGCCACCATCGCATTTGTTAACACCCAATGTCTTGTTGTTAAAACAACCAAATTTCCCTTTGTCTCTCTCAGCCAGGAGCCACACCTCAGAAGGTTTGCCCTGAGGGCATGTTTCCTCCTTCTCCTTCAAGAAGCCCCAGTGAGACAGCCACCCCTTACCCCAAAATCAATTGGTCAGAAATTTAACTCAAATCAAGGTGAAAGTGACTCATTTAAATTAGTTCAAAGTACTGGGGCTTTTCTTTATTTTTCAGATGCCCTTCTGTCCACACCCTCTTCCTCCTGCCAGGGTCAACCTTACGTCTACAAGGGGAACTGGGGCAACTGCCCTGGGCCCTGCTATTTTCTCTACTTCCAGGGGCCCCACAGTGGCCCTCATTTTCACCAGGCAGGGTGCAGGGGCTCCACTCTCTTCCAGCAGGGCCCTAAACATGACCATCTCTAATGTCCCATGGAAGGTGCCCCTGATGGGTCACGGTCACAAGGGAAGGTGCACCAGGGGGCCTGAATTTTATCTTCACCCTGGACCCCATGAATTGTAAGGCTAGCCCTGCCTCCCTCTGAACCCTGCCTAAGCTGCTGGAAGCTCTTGGTCAGCAACTCAAATGTTGAAGGGATTTGGGCATTTGTCCCCCTCCCAAGTCTAAACGTTTGTGGAGATGTTCCCCCGCTTTCCTGTAATTACCCCATGGCCAATGGCCATCACATTGTAAAATCAAATTCCAATGTAACATCAGTGCATGATGGAACTTTCCTAATGTATTTTATACAATGATATATGAAGCAGGGCTCACAAAGTCTAAAGTGCCCTGGCCATACCCCTAGCTTATATTGACCTTTGCTGGAGCACAAAACAAACTGAAATAAGTCTTGCCAGACACTCTCACTGTTGGCCTCAGCCGCACAATTAGCTGCATCGTTTATGCAACATAAAAGTAAACACAACTGTAAGGCTGCATTCCCATCTGTGGTGGCGGCAGAGGGAGCGGTGAGGGAAGACGCGGCAGCGTGAAGGAGCCGGCTGACAGGAAAAGAGCCTGTGCGAACGGGGATCTGCCGCGGCTTCTCTCACGCATGTCAGGGCAGGATTTTGCACCCTGACATGCGTGAAAGAAGCCTAAGAGGCTAACACTTCATTAAAGCAATCTTGTGGTAAACCTTAACAAAGAAAGGAGCTGGGTTTGGCTCTCTCTGTGGGCAGGGTGCCTCTGTACAAAAAAGCTGCTGGTTAATATTGTACTTAAGGATCTGTGTTTTTGTCAGCTGTGGTCACTTGACATGCTTCTGCCAACTGGTAGAACAAGCATGTCAAATGGGTCAGAGCCAAAATAAACATGCTCCATGAGCTCATTGTGTCTTAGATCACAATGCGTGTCAGCTTTGGGGTAGCCTCGGAAGTCTTTAAATCACTTAAGCCAGTCTTTCCAGTGTGGATTTTTAGATTGTTTTGTTGTCTCACAGGAGGGGAAAAAAATAAGCATAAAAAGAAAATGTTGATTTGAGCCATAATGGAGGTTGGGGTGTAAGCAGCACTCTGCTAGCAGGAAGAGATGGGTCCCTCCGGGAAAGAAAAAGAATGGGAAGTTTCAGGAGATGAAGAGATAAAATGCAGCCTGAAGTGCAGTACATAAGATGCAAACATACAAACGAAATGTCGGAGGTTCTACATAATAATCTTTGCTGCACATGGCTAACCCTTCCCTGGGACTCTTTTCCCTCTGAACTTAGGTTTTGTTTTTGAAGAGTTTATTGTTCAAGTCAAGTCTTATACAATAGCAGTGACTAAGAGCTTAACTCCATGACACAGATCGAGACCATTACAAAACGACAAGAAATAACAGGAACCTAATTCCAAACAATGTCTTGAATTCCCCTCTCCTCCCCACCCCACCCCCCACCCTGGAGCAAAAAGAAAAAAAGAAAAAAGTAGAAATGATCACATGTGCAGCAGCAGGTAGCACTATACCCTGGACACACATAGTTACGGCAAGACACTACCAGCGCAAATGTCTTCTAATAGAATAGGGTCTTCCAGTTGATTGATGTTCAGATGTCTTCTGAGGCAGGAGAAACAGTTCGACTAGGTGGAATAAAAATTCTCAAGTTCACCATTCGTTTCAGCCAGAACCTTTTCCAATGTCATAAAGGACCATAAATGATTGAGCCATTTGTTTATAGAAGGAGGTTTTTCACACTTCCAGTTCCAGACGATTACATTCGCTCCCGCCGGGAACATTTGTGAGCAAGTTGCCTTATGTGCATCCATTAAAGGAATCTCTGGGTATAGCCCCAACAGGGCAATCTCTGGCCTGAAGGGCAAAATCAGGTTAGTCGTCTCCTTAATGGAGCCCCAAATTTTGGCCCAGAAGGTTTGGATGTGGACAAAACTCCATCAGCAATGCTACAGGTCTCCCTCTGAACTTAGTTTTTATAAAATCTACAGCACTATTTAGCACCACCACTGGCACTTGGAGTGAGCGCTAAGAACCAACTCTAGATGCCCTGAGCATATCATGGGGTGCTTGGGTAACCAGGGAAATCAGTTGGGGACAGGTCATGTCAGAAAGGGGAGGGGTAAAGAGGCTTGCCTGCCCTTTTTCTGATGTGGCACCGCCCCCTACAAAACATTGTGAGATGTCATACCCTGGGGGTAGGGACCTGTCTATAACTATTGATTGTACAGCACCAGGTACGCTGCTGTCACTTTTTTTTAAAAAAATTAATAATAATTAATTAATAATAATATTCCAAAGAGGGGGTGTGGGACAGGAGCATCTCTTTGCTCCACCCTTTTTGGATCAAAGCTTTGGGGAAGGTGGCAAACTTATGCTTAGCTAGAGTTTGACTCTCCCACTTCCAATACTTTTTTGGTCCACAGACTAGTTATTCTCACAAGAGAGTCAAATGCTGGCTTTAGAATGTCTATAGTAAGGAATGTATTTCTGAAGAGGGATCAGAGCTGCTGGACCTGGCAGCATCATTACTCTACTTTGCATGAGCATTTGTTCGGAGGTAACTGCCTCCTAACTTGCTTTATCCTCACAAGTATTCACATGAGTATGAAGTGAGGATAAAGAGATGAGGGGAAGCATAGTTACTTCTCCAAACAAGTGGAGTTAAATTTATTTAATTCCCACTCCCAATTTTTACCCTGTCTTTCCTAATAAGGCTCAGAGTGGCTGACAAAATAGCTCATTCTGAGGGTTATGTTCTTGTTCATGTGTATGTTTCAGAGGAATACTTCCTTGTTTACTTTCATCCGTGCAGTCCTCCACTATCCCAGCAAATCTCAGAACTTCCTATTTCCTGCATGGCCATCACTCAGTGTGTCTGCCTCACTGACTGCTGTGCTGGCTACTCCCGTCACACCCACTGCCTTCTGCTTTGGCATTGCTGCTATTTAGCGTGCTGCCGGCGCATGCAATGAGAGGGCCATACTGGATCACAGCCTTCGTGGACAGACACAGAATAAAAGATGAAACCTGCATCAAAGTATAGTCGTCATAGTCAGATTCAACTCAACAAGAGGGTACGTCAAACTATGGCAAGGAATGGAAGGAGGATAAAGGGACCAATATTAGGAACATATACTAAATAGACTGGTCATGGGCACAATTAGACAATTTCAATTAAATTCTTCATTTTTGAACAAATGATAAGGGGTGAATTAAAGATCTGTAGTCTCTAGAGTCCTGCTGTTTAAGTCTTCTTGGTAGGTAATTATAATTACCATTCCCTAGTGAGACCTTGAGGAGGAACTTAAGAGAGGAGGCAGATTGGTGTCTCTAACATTATTATTATTATTATTATTATTATTAGCAAGTATTTATATAGCGCAAGCAATGTACCTGGTGCTTTTCAAAGTAATATAATAGACACGGTCCCTGACCGAGGGCTTACACTCTGAGAGACGGAGGAGGGGAGAGACGAAGGAACAGAGACAGAGGGAGAGACAAGGAGTGTAACATTCACAAAGTTGTGAGGTCCCAGGTGCACGTGCTTGACTTGGTTACATCGAGAATGATGGCTGGCTGGTCCATGTGGTGAGGATATGAGTACACAGACCTTAGGTAACAGATTGCACTGGTAGGTATCAGCAGGAGTTAGGTGAGAGGAGCGAAGAGTCAGGGAGGGCAGAGTGGAAGATGTGGGTCTTGAGGAGGGAACTGAAGGTACAAAGGGAGGGGGCAAGGAGGATGTGGGCAGGGAGGAAGTTCCAGGCGTGGGGGGCAGCTAGGGAGAAGGGATGAAGGCAGTTAGGGGAGCAGGGGAGGCATGGGAGGGTGAGAGAGGGGACAGAGGAGGAGCGGAGTTCACAGATTGGAATACGGAGGGAAATTAGCGCAGAGAGGTAGGGAGAGCAACGTTGTGAAGAGCTTTATAGGTGATTAGTAATAGAATTTGCCGATGCACCGAAGGATATAGGACACAAGGACTGGGTTTAAATTGACCGCACTCTTTATTCAAATCAAATCATAATTAAAATTGGTGGGGGAAATTGCCTAATGCAATTCGGGTCCAGTACTTGAACTCTTAAGCAGACAGAAACTCAGGGGTGGTTTCGATATACCCTCGATTACTACACCAAACACAAACTCAAACGTCTCCCCCTCTCCATGGCCCCTTGTCACAGCTGAAGATGAAAGTCCTTCTGGACTTGAGTAAGGATGAGGGCGACTACAGGTGGGAGACCATACCTGTCCCTACCACCCTCGCTGGACCCCCCTCCCAGGGAGGCTACCCCGCTACTTGCCATACCCTGCTTTTACGGCAGGTGTGTCCTCCCCATCTCTTGAGGAGATGACTCGTACTTATGCTACTTCTAACCTACTCTAAACTGCAGTACTGGACCCCTGCCAGAGTGCGACAAATTGAAACAGGCACAACACCACCCTTGATTCCTAGGGGGATGAACCAGTTAGCCAAATGCCCAGCACTGCGAGGAAGGCGAAAAACGAGAACCTGTTTTATGCCCAATTAAGGTTCTCTTAAAAATTCCTTCCTGGCCCCATTTAGCAACCGGTAGGGGCCCACAGTGCATGGGGGGGAGGGGAGGGAGGGTGTCGTTTCTTCTGGTTCCAGACCACAACTGGGGCTGTGAGCCTTTCTGGAGCTAAACAGTGGGTCCTGCACAGTTGGGCGAGTCCCACGTGATCCACCTCAACCTATCCTGACCCACTGGGGCTGCCTAGCAACCCTGGAGGGGGGGGGTCCAGATTCAGCTGCCCCTCGTTCAGCCGCCCTTTATTCCTACCTTGGGGTCGTACAAAAACTCCGAGGCGGGAATCACTCTCCATCCTGCCCCCTCCTCAGGCGGGCGTGGCAAGGAGCCTACTGCCCTCCTCCCCTGGTGCAGGGGGGAGGGGCGGAGACAAAATTCAGAGAAGATGTTGCATGTGGAGGAGGTAGTGGTGTCAGAAACACAGAGATGTTACAGACCACTGATACTAGAGGGCAGCGCACAACACCCAGGGCTAAAGGGAAAGGGATGCAATACATGACCTTTGTCTTGCTCTCACTGAAGTCAATGGCAAAAGTATGAGGCCTCTACTCCATTCTTGTCCTGCTTCATCTCTCTGCTGCCTTTGACAGTGTCATTTCTCCTAGATTCACTTCTCTCCCTCAGTTTCCAGAGCTCAGTTTTCAACTGGTTCTTTTCCAACCTCTCAAACCTTCCTTCAGTGTCTCTCCTGCTGGTACCTCCTCTGTGCCACTTCCCCTCTCAGCTGGACGTTCTGTCATTGGCCCTCTTCTCTCCTCCCTTTACACTCTCTCTCTCTCTCGGCAAACTCACTGTTTCTCACAGTTTCCAGCTCCCCTCCCCGCCCCCCCCATCCAGTCTTGTTTCACCTCCTGTGCCTTTGACATCTCTGCTTGGATGGCTCAACTCGAGCTTAATTTTCAGGATTTGACCCTGAATGCCTTGAGGCAGAGCAGAGGCTCTCTTTCCCCTGTGACACCACCTGGTCTGTATGGATTAGAGGTTTCTGTTTTTATTTTGTTTTATTTTTATTTTGTTTTATTTTGTTTTCCCCTCCCCCCGTCTGTTTGCATTCACGCCCTCCAGCTTCCTGATTGGTCCCAACCTGCTTATAAGGGGGCTGGGAGCCACAAGAAGCTGACAGAGCCTCGGTTGTTGATGCTGAGGTCCACACCTTGGAGCTCTCCCTGCTTCATGCTCAGGTGGTGTTTTCCCCTTGTAACCAGCTGGTGTCTTCTCTCTCCCTTAGTTGTTTCTGGCTGTTTCTTCCCGTTGCCTTTGATGCTCATTTGTTCCTTGTTAGTGCTGATCCGTGTGCCCTTGTCTGTGTCTGTTCATTGTGCTGTTATCCCTGCGCTCTACTGGGTTTATAGTGTCATGTGGTACCTGGCTGCTGCCTTGTTGCCCTGTTATTCATATTCATTTGGTATCTGGCTTAGTGTCTTATTTTCCCCTTCCCCTCTTGTGCTAGTGTTAGGTTCTGTGCTCAAGTCCCTATTCCCCTTCATGATAGTGCCTTGCTTGGTTCCCTATTTAGTGGTTCGATCCCCTTCCCTTGCTAATGTTCTCCTGTGCTTAGTGTCTAGCTCCCATTTAGGCCGTTTTTACACAGACATCCCCACCCCACCACTGGGTGTGTGAGCAGATGTGTGGTGTGTGTGTGTGTGGGAGTCTGTGTAAACAGCATAGCTGTGAGTGGGTGGGTGGGTGGGTGAGTGTGTCCATCCGTGCAAACAGCACGGGCAGTAGGTGAGGGTGCGTACGCACTCCCAGCGCACACCCCATCTCCACTCACAGAGCCATCCAGAAAAACAGAGGAGGTTCCGTGGGTGGAGGTGGGTGAGTGTCTGTGGGAAAGGACACCCACCTCCACCCACCGCGGCAGCACACCCATTTCCCAGCCACCACTGCCCATGTAAAAAAGCCATAATTGGATTGTTGCTCTCACTCAGAATCTGTCCCCCTTTGATACCTCTCTCTTGCCTGTGGCCCTTCTTTCCTTCTAGTGGTTCATAGTGTCTTGCACTCCTCCCTCATTCTGGGTCCTTACTCCATGTTATTCCTCGGTTGACCAATGTTTCCCTAGAACTCCTTTCCTAGCCTTCCTGGTTTTGTTATCCTTTCGCCTTCCCTGCTGTGCTCCTTACTATGTTACTGTTCCCTCTTGTAGCATCCTTTCCACACAGGTCTCATCAGGTTGTCTTTCCTGTATCTTGAAGTCTGTCTGTTACTTGGTGTTCCTCTTGAGTCTGGATCTTTACCTAAACCTTGTCGTCTTTCGGGTATTACACTCATAACATGCGCACCATGTGCGTTACGTTGCCTGCGTGCCAGTGAGAGTGAGAGCAAGAGCAGAGGGAGGGGCCAGAAGTGGTCGCTCTTCAGAATGCTAGGCTCTTCGACTCTATGGTGCTGACAGAACTGTATGCATGGAGGCTGCACACAACCTAACTGACAGGACAGACATGGGTACACATTAACCTGCATAGTGAGCTCCACATGCTCCCAGACCCCACTGTAAGTGGGTACTGTGTGGGGACTGCGTGTCTAGTGGTCACATGGACAGTGTGTAAGCACCTGGGCTTGAACCAGCACCCCTTGGGACCCTTGGCATGGCTACTGACTCTGTAGCATCATCAGCTTCTGTTGGACTGAACCTGGTAGGGTGTCTTAGGCATAACACTGTTCAGTGTTCTGAAACACAGTGTCCTATAGGGATGGGCAGATGCGGTTCAGAGTTCGGCCCGAACTCGGCCTGTTCGGACGACTGAACCCGAACCTGAACCCAAACTCGAACTGACCGAACCGAACTCAATTCTGAATGTTGAAATGACCAAACAGTTCGGTCAGTTCGGATCGCGTTCGGGTGAGTTTGGGTGGCAAAAAAAGGGTCACTGGAAGGTCAAACGTGACAGGGAGGGGTAGTCAGCTGAGGAGCAGACTTCCAGGCACCAGGGGTGGAGAGGCTTGCAAGAAACAAAACTATCTGCCTCCCC
>QEPC01009887.1:996623-1008095 GCA_003113815.1 Sphenodon punctatus | reverse complement strand
GATAGATAGATAGATAGATAGATAGATAGATAGATAGATAGATAGATAGATAGATGTAGGAGTTAGCTTAGTGATAGAGATAGTGTTAGTGATTTAGTTTTAGTGTTTGTAGGAGTAGGCCTGTGTACTTATTAGATACTTCATTTAGTTCATAGCTTTTAGAATAGTTAATAGCAGTTAGATTTAGTGTAGATAGATAGATATAATATTAGATTAAAAATTTAAATTAAAAAAACCCATATAAAAACAAAAAAAACAAATAAAAAACAAAAAAAACATATAAAACCAAATAAAAAACCAACAAATATATTTAAAAAAAACCAAACCCCATAACAAAACATTTCCCAAATGGGTGAACCTGAACCGAACGGCTGAACCCAAACCCGGAGAACTAACCAAACGGATGAACCGAACAGACAAACCGAACGCAGCCGAACCGAACAGCCGAACCCGAACCGTGATCTGTTTGCCCATCCCTAGTGTCCTACCGTTACACTGTTTAGACATACCGTCAAAACAGTGTTCACCCCAAACACTGATTAAACTGTCAAGACCTGGCAGTTGTTCACTTCCAGTGTTTGGAGTGAACACTGAGTTGACAGTATGTCTAAACAGTACACTGTAACGGTAGGACACTGTGTTACAGAACACTGAACACAGTGTTATGTCTAAAGACACCCGTAGTGGCTAGAAGATTTCCTGTGGTGCAGGTTAGGCCACACCCTTCCTCAGCCTGGCTCCATGCCCCCAGCTTCTTGGTTGGCTACTGGCCTGTATATAAGGCCAGTCAGCAGCCAGAAGAAGCTGCGTGGATCATCATCGGTCAGTCACTTCCTGGTTTCTGTGTCCTCCCTTCTGTGTCTTGTCCTGATGTTTCCATGAACTTCGGACCGGCTCTGCACTCCTTGATCCTGGTGGGTCCTGTGGGCCAGCTGATGGCTGGCCCTTCTGAGCTCCCTTCTTACAACCTGGTCTTTCGGCCCCCACTGGTGAGTTTGCTGTTAGGGTACTAGGGCTTGTCATCTGCTTGATGTGTCCCCTACACGATGGCCAGAGCAACCCCTATGTGACAGCCAGGGGGAGCCCATCCCACCTAGCGCCAGCTCTGTTCAATCCATTCTGCCTCATCTCATCATGTCCTGCCTAGTTCAGTTCTGCTTTGCCTCACTGGCCTGCTTCTTCCATCCATCAGCCTGTCTCCATCCATCTGTCCAGTTTGTCCATCCATCAGTCTGCCTTGTCTGTCGGTCCAACTGCCTGCCTGTTCCACCTCTTGGTCTATGTGTTGATCCTTGTCAAGTCCTTCAGGACCCGATCCTGCACCCACTCCAAGACACTGGATCCAATCCTGCACCAGTTCTCCACGCTCCAACCTGCACACTGACATGGTGGGAGTGAACACCTAATAAACAGGCAGATGGACACCCACCTAGTTTGGGCTACTGTATTTTTTAACACCCTGAGATCCAACTTTGACTCCTCCCTCTCCTTTCCACCTCAGGTTCAGTGTGTTGCTTGTCACTTCTTTGCATCATATTGCTAAAATCTGGCCCTTCCTTTACTGTCTCCGCTGCCAAAATCCTCGTTCATGCTCTAGTCCTCTTTCATCTTGACTACTTCAACTTCCTTCTTACTGCTTTACCATCAAAAATAAAATTGGGAAGTTATGCCTCACTAATCTATTGGAATTTTTTGAGGGTGTAAATAAGCATGTGGATAAGGGTGAGCCAGGCAATAGAGTGTCTCTGGATTTTCAGAAACTGTTTGATAAGGGCCCTTACAAAAGACTCTTGAGGAAATTAGTCATGGGATAGGAGGCAGTGTCCTATCGTGGATCGGCATCTGGTTAAAGGATAGGAAGAAAAAGGTAGGACTAAATGGTCAGTTTTTGCAATGGAGAGAAGTAAATAGTGGAGTGCCTCAGGGATCTGTACTGGGACTCGTGTTTAATTTATTCATTAATAATCTGGAAAAGAGAGTAAAGAGTGAGGCAATCAAATTTGCAGATGACACAAACTTATTCAAGGTAGTTAAAAACCAAGGTATTGCAGGAGGATCTTGCAAGACTGCATGACTGGGCAACTAAATGACAGATGAAATACTGACAAGCACAAAGGGATGCACACGGGGAAATAATCCAAACTATATGTACACAATGTTCTAAATTATGGGGAAAGATTCTCAGGAAAAAGATCTTGGAGTCATTGTGAACAATACATTGAAATCCTCAGTTCAATGCATGGCAGCAGTCAAAAGAGCAAAGAGAATGTTGGAAATTACTCAGAAAGGGATAAAACAGAAAATATCATAATGTCTCTATGTAAATCTATGGTGTGACCACACCTTGAATGTTGTGTGCAGTTCTGGTCACCCCATCTCAAAAAAGTTGTAGTAGAACTAGAAAAGGTACAGAGAAGGGCAACAAAAATGATAAAAAAGTATTGAACAAGGAGAGGCTGGATAGGTATGGGCTCTTCAGCTTGACAAAGAGACGACAGAAGGGATATGATAGAAGTTTATAAAATTATGAGTGGAGCATAACAAGTAAATAGGGAGCAGTTATTTATCCTCTCAAATAGCACTAGAACTGTGCATGAAACTAGCTGGCAGCAGATTTAAAACAAATAAAATATTTTTTTTCACTCAACACAAGTTGTGGAATTTGTTGCCAGAAGATGTGGTCAAGGCCAGTAGTATAGCTGGGTTTTAAAAAGGATACGATCATGGAGAGTAAGTCCATTAATGACTATTAGCCAAGTAGGTTGGGGATGTAACCTCTGACTGTCAGTGAACAGCAGGGAATGGATTGCCCCACTGTGACCTGTTGGGTACTTCTCCCAAGCGACCGAGATTGACCACTGTCGGAGACAGGATGCTGGGCTTGATAGACTCTTGGTCTGACCCAGTATGGCACTTATGGGTGAAAACAGACATGACGTTAACTACCCTTTAACCACCCTTGGTGGTCATTTATGCATGTTTCAGGGCTGCATAGGGCACCAATACAGCCCTGCAACATGCATAAATATCCACCAAGGGTGGTTAAAGGGTGGTTAGCGTCATGTCTGTTTTCACCCTATGTTCTAGGCTCTTAATGGCCTTGCTTCCCCCCTATCTCTCCACACTTGATTCTTCCCATCACATTCCCTTTTATCCTCCTCTGCCACCACCCCCACCTGCTGAAGACTCCCCTGTTCCTCAAAACATTTTTGCCCCTTCTCCCTTGCTGCCCTCCATGGACCCCAACCTTCAAACCCCTCATGAAAACCAACCTCTTCCATCAGGCTTTCCCTAGCTCCTCATCCCCATAGACTTGTCAGGGATACCTTCTCGTCCACCTTTCACTCAGGGTCCTCCTTTCTCCTGTAACTAAGCACGTGCACCTGTAACTTCTCAGTTTCATTAATGTATCCCTGTCTCTCCCTTTGTTCCCCTCTCTCTTGTCTCCCCTCCCTTGTCTTTCTAGATTGTAAGCTACTTGGGTTCGGGACCTGATTAATGATTGTGCAGGACTAGGCACATTGCTTGTGCTATATAAATAATAATTAATAATAAAATATCTGTTAAATTCTGGGTCACAGGATCATACCATAGAAGTAAATGCAAAGGGAGGAGAGGAACCTTAAAGGGAAGTACAAACCATCAGTTACTGCATGGCCAATTAATCCGATGGTCTCTGAGTGTCCAACTCTCAATGGACAGGGGGTCCACATTATAACAGAGCATTATAATTGATTCCTTTTGTAACTATCTATAGTACAAGCCTCTGTCTGTGCTGCTGATGGTAGAGGGTATCCTGTCTTGGAGCGGTGGGTTGCACCAAATGACCATTGACAATTCCAAGTCTACAATTCTATGATTCCATCTGAGCCAACAAGACTGAATAGGCCTGGAGAGTGATGTGCCCCCTTGTCCTTATATGCTGTTCTTTCTGCTCAGGAGTGGAGGAAGACTTTTATTATTGCTGTCCATTCTGTAGGTGCTCACAAGGGAAATGGAAGCTTTCTGACATGTGAGCATTTGGGGAAGGGTGAGGTAAAAATGTAAATAAATAAAGATTAGGACCCATTCAGAACTAAAAATGTCACTTTTAAAAAAGGAGCCCTCTTCCTTTCTTCCCTCTTCCCCAAATTAATGAAAAAAAGGGAACTTTCAAAGCACTCCCTCTGTTTTTCTTTTCTGGGTTTCTCTTCCTCTGCCGGTCGGTGCTGCACTGCATTGCTCTAGCAAACTCCAAAGGAAGCAAGAGGTTTGAACATACACAAACAGAGAGAGTACGTTTTCAGAGCTGCTTGTCTCAAGTTTCTTTTCATTTTTAATGGTTCACATACCTCTCCCAGTGTCTGTCTCTGATTTTCAGGGCACGACCTTGATTTTACATCAAACATTCCCCGTGTCTCTCCTCATCCTGCTGCTGTCTGGCCAGATTACTGACGTTAAGGCTGATCTTTCATTAAAACATTTGGGTTTTATTATTTTCCTAACCTAAAACCCATCAAACGCACAAAGCCTTGTTCATCCTTCCCAAAGACTCCTGGACTTTGATTCTTTGTCCCCGATTTAGCTGTCAGACAGCTGCAAGGTATGACGGCCATGCAAAGATCTAAGCTTGGGGAGCTGCATCCGGTTTATATTTATCAGGTGAACTGAAGCAAATTAATAGCTGCTCTGATCTGCCCCACTTTTTTCAGAGGCTAGTGAACACCCAGCTTTATGATGCAAAGTCTGTCTTATTTGTATTGAAACAACACCCATGTTTCCACTTATATAAGCTGTCATCTTATGTGCCCCCCCCCCCCCAGCTCTGAGTATTTCACATAGATAAAAATAGACCTATCCTCACCTACTGGTGGTTAGTGTTACTATCTCCATTTGACAGACAGGGGCATGGAAGAAAAGCAACTTCCAAAAAGGCTTCACACCCGTGTCTTTTTGGGTGGTGAGTCGCCAGACCACGCTGGTATCAAGTTGTCCACACACTGTGAGGTTTGTGTGGACCTTATGTGCAGTCGTGGAGTGAGTCCCCATGCGCCACACCCATAGAAAGTCCCAGGGGGATATAATTTCCAGTATGCTGGATATACTCATTGACCTTGATGGTTGCTCTGTCAATGATATAGTTGAACAGCTTTTTGGTCTTGACCATCAACATGGTAGCACCCAGGTGCCCAGTTGCAGTAGCCCAGGTTCCCCTGGTATGTGCAGCACCTGAGGCAGCTGAAGCAGAAAGGTAAGTGGTTGGAGCACGATTGGCATACCAAAGCCAACCAATTATGGCATGAAGGTTGCTAGAGCTGCTGTGGGGAATGGATAGACTAATACCTGGGGCTGCTCCCCCTCCCCCTGCCCAACTTCTACAATTAGCCTGCCGCCACTGTAGAGTGAAGAGTAGAGCTGTTCCAAATAATAAAAAATAATTCTGAGTATTCTCTGAGGTTCCAAGTGCTGGTCCTGAGTTTTCAGGCCAGCACCCAAAACCTTGGTGAATCCTTGGGAATTTGGAGGGGCAGGGTGTGGGGGTGCAGGCAGCAGGGGGCTGAGGAAGAGAAGAAGGCAGCGTGGCAGGAAAACAGGGGTAGGGAAGATGGGTAACGGGGCCAGAGAAGGGGGGTCACTCACCAAAAGCCGCGGGTCAGGTTGCCATACCTCCCCTTTAATCCTGGATTAAACCAATGCAGCACCATGTATTTTTCAGAAGCATTCTGGATTAAAGGGGAGGTATGACAACCCTAGCCATGGGGAGCTGGGCTCATTGCTCTCTCTGGACTCTGTCACCATGTATTTAACTTTTGAGAGGGAGGTTTGTCTTCTGAGCATGCTCCTAAAGCTGTCTTGGAGCATACTGGGAAATGTAGTCCAGCTTGTTCCCAGACAGCATTAGTCTAATGTTGGCCCCTAGGTCTGCATTTGTCTAATGCTGTCTTGGAACAAGCTGGACTACACTATGAGCATTTCAGAAAACCTGTAGTCTTGCTGGTAAGCTTGGTGGTAAAGTGAGTCATCCACAGGAGGAGGAGGAAGAGGGAAAATGCCCCCCCACCCCTTGCCAGTCCCATCATCCTCCAAAAGAGCTCACCCAGCTGCCCCCAAAAGAGGGGGGGGGTGCAGAAGAAGAAATAACTGGCGTTAAAGTTAAAGTTTATATTGTTAAATAAAATTGTAATATTTTTCACAATTCATGGTTTCCATGTTTATTCTGGGGAAAAGTGGGAGGTTTGGGAGAGTGAGGGTAGTGGAGAACGGCAATATGGTATAGCGATACGTCAATTTGGAGGCGGAGGGTTGTAAAGGAAGGGGATGTGCACTGAAAACAGTCATGCCATCTCTGGCCATGCACTTGAATATAAGAGCACTTGGGAGACATTGGAGAATGGCAGTATGGCATAGCGATGTTGCTTTAGGGGCTGGTGGTCAACAGCTATGGCAGTAATTTCAATGTATGGTGATGCTGAAGAGGAGGTACAAGAGGAGCATGTTTGACTGGGTGTTTTATCTAACTCCTTGGTGGGCAAGACCCCAATAAAACTGTGTGCTGCTACCTGCCAATGAGTCATGAACTGGGCTGTGAGCCATGAATGCGAGAAACAGAGGTTGAGAACATTGAAGAATGGAATTGGATTCTGTGGATATTGATTTTATATTTATATTTATATTTATATTGTTATTTATGTTTATGCTTCAAGCTGCCCCGAGCTGCCAGAGGCAGGACAGAGCAGGATAGACATTTTAGTATAATAAATAAATAAATAAATAAATTCAATAAAATAAAAAACCGATTGCATGGACTGATTGTTTTCACTTTGAATTTTTACTTTTGCTTTCAATTTTCACCATAGGTGCTCAATACAGTATGCAATTTCCTCAATAAACTCAGGGTTATGTGCATAGCAAAAGGTTACTTCCAGCTTCCAAGTGCTGGCAGGTGTAAACCCAGGTATGAGCCTTCATGGGTGGGTGGGGATAGCAGGTGCTGGACCCACCTCCCAGAGTCCTAATAGCTCAGAAGAAATAAACAATTGGGGCAGCCCTTTTTCCCATAGTTTTCCACAACTGAGAGTCATGATAGGGGGTGGGATACTGGGAAGGGGGGGGTTGTTGGGTGGAGCACAGCGGGGAAGAACACCTGCCCGTGTATTGGATTTGCTTCACTAAACCTGTGAGTGGGGGCTGCCCAAGCGCACAAGAAATACATGCAGGGGCTGCCTGTTTATTAGATTCTACACACTAAACATGTGAATCGGGGCTACACAGATCAAACCTGGACACCAGCAAGCTATCGTCTCATTTGTAACACTCAGGGAAAGACACTTGTCCCTGAGGACATTTTAGATCAGATCCTTACCATTACAGTGGACTAAACCTAAACCCCAAATCCAGCCACTTTAGAACTTTGTTTCTGAAGTCAAACTTCAGAACCATTTTCCTAGCTCCGTAATTAGCTCAAATGAAATCCTGGATTCAAATTCCCCCATTTGGGGAAGTGTGGCTCTGGATCTGAAATCAGTGGCATTGACCCCTCTCTGAGTGCAAAGGTGTCATTTCCAGAACTTTCCTTTGACACTAACAGGAGTTAAAAGAAGACCTAGAGGCCAATTCCACTCTCTGCACTAAGCTACAATTCCCATGACTGGTTTATCAGACAAAATGAATACAGAATCAGGCCTTGCATGTCAAGAATGCATTTGTGTCAAACAAAAGCAAGTCAATGAAATCCCTTTAACAACAACAACAACAACAACAACAAACACCTTGCTCTAATTTGATTGTTTTAAGCAGAGTTCTGTTCTTGGGTGCATGTGTAAAGTCCACTTTACCATCAATGGAGGCCATAGAAATGGGTATCCAGGACCACAACTGGATCCTTACTTGCCTAACTGTACTAACTAATGTATAGAACATCCCGCTCTGAGAATCCTACACCTTGGCTTCAGATCCAAAAGTTTGCCTGCTTGACCCCAT
This sequence comes from Sphenodon punctatus, assembly GCA_003113815.1. Classification (NCBI taxonomy): domain Eukaryota; kingdom Metazoa; phylum Chordata; class Lepidosauria; order Sphenodontia; family Sphenodontidae; genus Sphenodon; species Sphenodon punctatus. The sequence goes on along the minus strand of QEPC01009887.1, from coordinate 1,000,136 downwards.
TTTGAGATTTAAATATAATCCCATGACACCGAACACCAGTCAAAACATAAACAAGTATATCTACTATCAATCAGGATTGCATCCTCCTCTGCACACAGTGTGACCCCATTTGGGGTTCTAACCCTCAGTTTGGGAAGCTATGATCTACGCAATGTGCACAGACTATTCACTGAACAGTCTTCCCACATGTTTCCGCCAAACTGCACTGAACTCACCAAAGAGTGATCTTATTGCAGCTCTGCCTAGTACATGCAAGACATTCTTCGGAAGAGTCCCCCGCCTTCCCCTCCAGACTCTGGTGTGCTTTACAGGCCCCTGCTAATTTGATACATCTGACCCGTCAGCACCTTTTGAAAGTCCTCTGAGAGTGCACAGCAAAAAACACATTTGGTTTCACACTGAATTTCCAGAGTGAAAGTTTTACCAGCTGGCAAGCTCTGAGCCAAAGCTGATCTTTCCATGATGAACAAACAACATATTGAATACAGGCCATTCCTGGTTTCAGCTTTCTTGTTTGCTTATTCAAGTAGTCACCTTTTGTGGAAAAGGGGAGGAAGAAACGCTGAACTCCAGGATCTGAGGCTTGAGTGTCTAAAAAGCCCCACCAACTTCAGACTCTGGTTCACCATTAGAGCTGAAGCAAGTAGGGGATTATGTATTTGCAGATATTACAGAGAAGTCGGCTTAAAGTTGAATTTCTCCAGCTATGGAAAAAAGTACAAGTTATCAGAAATTTGATTTAAGTAGACCTTCAGGATATGGACCTGAGATGGTTCTGGGAGTCTTGGGTGGGCTGGAGACAAAGAAATCTGGTGCTCATTCCCCTTACAACCACTTGAGACTCCCAGAGTCAAAAAGGACAGGATTTTGCATACTTATGCACATGCACACATAGAACTCTGCCTGGCTGTCAATGTGAGTCGGCATGTCTGGAGATTTGGAGAACACTGATATTTCCTACCACCTTTCTCCAGCCTGCCCATGAAGGCTGTTTTTAGGCAGACCCGCCGGGGGGGGGGGCGGGGATGGTCTGCATGCACATCTGGTGCATGGGGGGCCTTCACACAGCAGCAGATGGGCATGTGGTTGGTGTGTGCTGCACCCACGTACCGTCCATTCATGCCCCCACATGGAGTAACTGGGGAAAATCTGGGTTGCTCCATGTGGGGGCATGGATGAGTGGTGACGTGGGAGTGTGCCTCCACACACACTGCTTTTAGACAGGTGCCCAGGTCTGTGGCAGATGGGTGGAGCCCACAGGCGCATCCTGTCTAAAAATGTCCGAAGACTTGCCCTGACAGGATATATACTATGGTATTTTAACCATATGTTGCCAAGAAATCATTAAAACATTCACAGGCCCTGATATTTTTAGCTGGGTGGGTAAAATATCCCTGCTAATTCAAGTTATCAGGGTTTAGAATTCAACTTATCCAGACCAAGAAGCAATATGTTCCTGTAGACCTGTAGCTGAGGAAAACAAATTAATTTTACTTATCCAGAAATTCAAATTCTACTTATATGGATTCCACTGCATTAGCATTTTTAGACTGATGTCCAAATTGTTGCAGAGTAATAACTGATTCGCAATCAGTAAGGACAAATGCAGCTGAAGGTTTAAAAACAGTACTTTACTTAAGCTTTCTCAGGCACAGATCCTTAGTTACATCTAGCTAGTAAGAAGACAAAATGGAGACTGGAGACAATGGGTGAAAACAGACATGACACTAACCACCCTTTAACCACCCTTGGTGGTTATTTATGCATGTTGCAGGGCTGTATTGATGCCCTATGCAGCCCTGAAACATGCATAAATGACCACCAAGGGTGGTTAAAGGGTGGTTAGCGTCATGTCTGTTTTCACCCAATGAGAGAGAAGGGAAGAAGGAGTGGTTACACAAATGAATTCAACTGTAAAACCCCATCTCCCTTCCATGTACACATACATTTAGCAGTGCCATCTGGTGACTCTATAGTCAATTACTATTCTTGATACAGCAGGCATTTAACTTATGGATGTTGCATATAGGGCTGTAGCGGAAAGTCGCAGCGGTAGCTAATTCCATCGGAAACAGCGTTTCTGAAGTTAGTGGTACGGCGTGGCAGAGACTTTCATTCCGCTAGTTTCATTCCTCTACTTCCGCAGTTCCACTAATTTCATTCCGCTACTTCCACAGGCTTCGCGAAATAGTGGAAACATGACATTTTTGCTACTTCCGCCATTCCGCCAGCACCACAAAATAACAGAACAGTGGTTTTCTGACAGTTTCCGCAATTTTTCCGCAATTCTGCAATTTGCAGAATGCCGGCGGAATTAGCGGAATGTCCGCAGAAAATCCGCGGTGTGGCGCGAGCAATTCCAATATGGCGGAATAGAATCACAGCATTGTAACAGCTCCTGCCGCATCAGCCCTAGTTGCATATACCAACACAAATAACATCCACAACCCAAACAGATATTCACCTCTCTACTTGTTCCGTTATTTTACAACTCTGGTTACTTCATTGTGATTACTATACCTGTGAAACAAGAAGCTTAATTGCTTCTCCTGAGCATTTCTCGCTATGTCAAGCACCTGGACCGAGATCTCAGGAATTAGATCTCAGTCTTTCTGAAATTTCCAAAATTTCTGAAATGGGTATCTGATGAAACGGGAACTAAATAGCAGTTAGTATTTGCTTGTGTGGATCAGGATCAAAGCAGGAAAATCCAGTGGAAAAGCTATTTGCTGCAGATATTTGTTTCAGCTCTTTCTACAACTGGCTTTTCAGTATCTCAAACCATCCTTTTTGGTTAGTTGCACAACTCCAAGCTGATCTGTTTTGTTTTACTCTGCTTTGCCGTGCCCCCTCGTGAGAACTCTTACAACACAACGATGTATAGGATAAGACCCACCCACAAACCCTGATGGGAGGACAGAGCCAATGCAGTAATCATCATAATTAGTTCCTATGAAGTCTAACACAAAGGACACTGACATCAATGGGAAGGCTCCCGTTGGCTTTGCATCGCATCCCTAAGTATTGTTTTCATGTGTAGGTTTACATGGAAAGTCTGATGCACAATGACTTGTCAAAGCACACAGAGGAGCTTTGTAAGTAGTGATAGGGTACCCTGTTTGTCAAACTGATAAGAGATAAGATAAGGAGTCATGTGCAGTGTGATGTCACCCGAAGTGTCGTAGCTCCTGGGGTGGAAGTGATGTGGTAGGCGGAAATGACGTAGAAGCTTGTAATGCTTGCAGGTCAGGGTGGTGGGAGCTGAAGGTCCAGAGGCTTAACTAATTGTATGGTAAAAGCAGAACTAGTGTTCTGTGGAAAAACATTTTTGCACACGTTGCTGGGCAGGGTGATGTAAAAGTCACCCATTATTAAACTTTGCAGAGCTGAGAAGCGTTTACCCAACTGTTAAATTTATCTGGCCAACCTAGCCACTTCACCAGACAATGCTTGTTTCTGCCTTTCCCCTTTGTGGCTAGCACTTTTTCAATCCTGTACACTTTATCCTGCTTA
>QEPC01009887.1:982187-993385 GCA_003113815.1 Sphenodon punctatus | reverse complement strand
CCCTTTATAATGCAAATGGGCTTTCTGAAAAAAATGAAAACATTGCTGAAAACTTCAGTATCTTTCTAAACAGAATGCAAATTTTTCCAAGCATTTCTTTTAGCGTTTGATTCAAAACATTTGGAGGAAAATTCAAAACTGGAACCATTTGCAAATTTCATATTTCTGTTTCAAAAGAAAACAAAACACTTTCTGGATTTTTATCCCCTTCCCCCACCACACAAAAAATAATCCTTCATAAATAACACATTTTCCAACAAAGTCTGCTCATCACCTTGGTATCTGAAGGACTTCCTGCTTCTCGTAATGCAAATGGAAATGCTCAAAGAACAGGCATCCTTGTCATATCATGTGCACAGGGATCAGCATCAGACCGGATGGTGTTACAGGCCCTTCTGTGCTTGGTCTCTGTTGCATATGTCGATTTAGGACTGTTTTTTCCCCATGTGTTTATTCTCACTCTTATCAATGTTGTCACCAGCAACAAGTCAGTAAAGTTTGGGGAACTACCAAAGAATTCTTTAGTCTCTCCGGTGCATAGTAGTGTGGGAACAGTGGACAAGTATCTATGGATGGTTTAAAATGATGTCATAAGTCTACCCCAAATGCTAGAGCTACCTATTACCAGTGATGCTTTCCCCACAAAATGACAGACAACCCCCCTCCCCTCCGCTGGGCAAAACAGCACCCCATGGAATGCAGTTCGAGGGGTGCACAGGAGAATTAAGGAGCCCAAGTCAAGAGGTCAAGAGTTCAGACTCAGACTGGGTTGAAGCCTAGGAAGTAAAGATAAGCCCCTCTTGCAAAACCAGTCTAGCCTCGGAAAGAGAGTCTGGAGGAGACCTGAGTAAACATGGAGCAATTGAGTCAAGGGCATCCTCCCTTTTTGATAAACTCCCCCAGCGACACTGAGAAACTCTTAACTAGCAACAGCCTTCAAGATATAAGATTAAGACTTAAGTATGGACACAAAAGGTCGTTAGTGCTACATGTTTTCTAAAAATTTACCTGGATCCCTCCACCTACCTGAATGCCCAAGAGTGTTCCCTTCCTGTGTCTTTAGAAATTCCCCCCAACTCTGTGATTGATACTTTCTGGCTCCTTTAGAGACTCCTTGGAACCCATTTTTATATTTGGAACTTTCCTCTTGTCCCACTCCGGAGGTCCTTGAAAATCCCTTTGTCACTTTCAAGTACCTATTGTGCCCGCTCCCAGATCCTTTGTACAATCCTCTATAACTGCTCCCTGTTTCCCCCTGGTAAGTGAGCTATTAATTATTATTATTATTATTATTAACAAACATTTATATAGCACCAGCAGTGTACCTGGCACTTTACAAAGTAATAAAATAGACACGGTCCCTGCCCCTAGGGCTTACAATCTGAGAGACAGGAGCTGGGGGAGAGACTTAGGAAGGGGAACAGAGGGAGAGACAAGGGGTCTAACATTCATGAAGATGCGAGGTCTCAAGTGCACGTACTTGGCTTGGTTACGATGAGAATGACAGCAGGCAGATCCATGTTGCAAGGATAAGGGTAAACCGATCGTAGGTATAGGAATAGTGGCTCAGCAGGATAAAGAGTCAGACAGAGCAGAGAAAAAGAGGTGAGTTTTAAGGAGAGATTTGAAGATATGAAGGGAGGGGGCAAGGCGGATGTGGACAGGGAGGGAGTTCCAGGCATGGGGGGAAGCTACTCTTGGATGTGGACACGTGCAGCAGACCACTCTGCCTGTGACCCCCTCGAGGGTATCTCCCAGACCACGGTCTGCCCTCCCCTCTTCCCTGATCATCGCTGGATCCGCGTGGGGTGCCTGTTCCCTTTGGCAACAGGTAACTCTCAGTCCCTACTTTCTTCCCCCATTTCCTTGAGCTCTTCTTCCCTTTCGCCCTCCTCGCTACTTTCACATTTCCCTCTGCCACTTATGTTTATTGAGCCAGCCAGACCGGAGGCTTGTCTTTGTAAATCATTTAATGGTATCTTGAATTAGTTTGCGAATGTGTGTGTGTGTCTCCTCCTCCTTCTTCCTAGCAGTGCCATTAAGTGTGCTACATGCTACTTCAGCCAGTAATTCACAAGGAGATGTGGCCAAACTGTTCCCCAGGACAGTCCAGTGGGGTGGAGTCCCCTATGAGGTTCATGGGAGCAGGATGTGTGCTGGGTCTAGAAGTATCAGACCAGCCATGGGAAAAACAATGGATTTGGAATAAAAGGAAGAATATGGAGTAGTCGGAGAACATCAGATGAACGTTGGTCATTGCAGGAGCATCATCTTAAAATATTGGCAGCACATCACTGGCTGCATTTGCAGTTTGAGAAGAAAATGTTTTGGTCATATGCTGGGGGTATTTTTGGTGCAGAGGCAGGATCTGTTCACTCAGCCACTTCATACAAGCCACTCCTATTGAATGGAAGACTCTGGTCTACAATGGTTGCAACATCTGCTCCTTGCTATAAAAAACTTGTGTTCATTTCAAAAGAAATGCTTTCTTACTTGAAAATTAAGTAGTCTTTGCCTCCACACACAGGAAATCCTTCCAGATTCTAATGGCACATGAATACATTATCAGTGCTATGAGATTTCCCTCTTTCAGATATCTAGAATTGTGCTTCATGTTTCTTTGTCTACAACATGTTCCAGTGCAATAGGGTCATCAGAAATGAATAGCATTGAAGCTGTAATCTTCTTAGGTTAAAACACAGGTGACTTTATTCCTGCTGCTCACAGCACAACCCACCTAGCTCACTGCTAACTATCTCTCGGCTGCCCCCTATATCTCACAGTCCATCCAATGTAAAACCTGGGATGAATTAATTTGGATCAGTTACTAACAGTGGATACTCATGCATACTGACTAGGATCGATCCTCAAACATTTTTGAAGCGTGCCCCCGCTTCCACTTGTCTCCCCCTCCACCCACACACACACATCTTGCTTCCAGTCTCTTCTACACCACTTCCCACACTTCTATTGCTTCCCGTCTCTCTTCCCTTTGTCACCCCATTATTTTGGAGATCCCCCTACCTCCATGAGAGTGTAGAGCTAGGTGTTTGCCAGATGGGGTCCTTCTCATGCCCCCCAGAACACCTTCCGCACCCCCCACCCCCCGGTGGGCCTGCCTCCCAGTTGGTGAACTTTGGGGCTAAGGTATCATTGAATTGAACTGACTGGCTTTCTACAGCTGGTATTCCCACCCACCCCCCTAGAGCTTTCCCTGAAGAATCTGATGTTCATTAAATCCCAAGATTATGTTAAGTCGAGACAGAGATATTGTTGAATGTTTTTAGCCACTTCACTTCTAGGTTGGTGACCCAAACATTTGGAGGGGATTTAGCATTTCTTTAGCAATCTATTTTAACTTTAATATGTTAGGAATATAAGGCAAAATCTCATATCAACTACTGTGGCGGTGTTACTCCTGATTTGCACCTCATTTCTGTAAGAGCAGCATCTAAGGCCGCTTTTAGATGATCGCGCTGTGCGCTCGCGCAGGGTTTCAAAAACCCCGCAAGGAGAGAGTACACGTGACACCGCCGGCAATCGCGCGCCTGATACGGCGCCGCGCATTCTTTTCAAGCCACGAATGACCTACCTCGATCAGGCTCCTGGTCAATTCGCGGCTTGAAAAGAATGTGTGGCGCGTATTGGGCGCGCGATTGCCGGCGGCGTCACGTGTAATCTCTCCTCGCGGGGTTTTTGAAACCCCATGCGAGCGCACAGCGTTATCGTCTAAAAGTGGCCTAAGTCAGGGCTGGGAAACCTTTTCTGTCCCAGGGGCCACATTGAAAATTAGTATGAGCTCCAAGGGCTATATAGAGGTTGGGGGTGGGGTGCTTAACTGCTGTAGTTAAGAAAATGAGGGCCCAGATCATGGATCTGTCCCCTACCCTTGTGTGCATGCCCTCCTCTCTGCTCCATTATCATGAGCTCAGTTTTTCAGTGCTTGGGGGTAGAGATTGGATCCAGGGGCCAGATCCAGGCACTGGAAAGGGGCCATTTAAAACTTGCCGAGGGCTGCATTTGGCCCCCAGGCCAAATACACCCTGATTTAAGACCCAGACCTACAAGAAGGCAAATGTTTCTGTGTGTTCACCTCATGATTACATTGACTAGCGGGCTATAAGTACATTGAAATAAAATACATAAATAAAAATAAATGACTGAGTAACTACAGAGTCATATGAAATCTAACACCGCTTTTAGACAAGGGCGCTAAAAAGCGCCTCCGGAGCCGCGCATTAAGAGAGAAGCTGCGCCGCGCTGCCGGAAGTGACATGCTCCCCGTTGCCGGCAACGGCGGCTGGAGAAGCGGCGCTTTGTAGAGGCGCGTTCTGGAGACCTGAAAATTGAGGTCTAAAAGCAGTGTCAGATGCAGGTTAGTGCCTTTAATTAGATTCAGATCATGGAATCCAGCAACTTGATGGCTGTTGTAGTCTGGGATTTGCTGTTAGGAAGCTTATGCTGGCACAGCATTACTAGAATAGCTCGCTTTGCTCTAATTCTCTCTTTTTCAATTCTACAGATGACCTCATCTGTATTTACTGTTTCACTGTGTACATTGGCAGGACCTGTTCCCAGGGGGCAGCAGGTGTTTGCTCCAAGCTATATCATCCCTGGAGTTAGGATGGTCAAACCCTTAGGATCTCTGAATCTAAATGAGATCTGGGGGATGGGAGGGGCAGGTGGAATTTGCTGATTAGCCAAATCCTTGCCCCTTTAAGCATACGATGAGCACTTTTCCTTTTTCCTTTCTTTCATACTCACAGGGTGTTTTACGCTGATTTCCCCATTCTTCACTGGAAAGGTAATAGGGCACTGCAGGTCTCAGGGGCTTCAGTAAGTGCTTAATATTGCTGGGCTGTGAACTCAGTCAGGGGCAGTGTGTGTATCTAATCCTTAAATACAATAAATCGGCTTCTGCTTGGATTAGATGGAATTTGCTAAACGTGCAATTTGTTATTGTTTGCCTGTGTAATGATGCACACGGGGCTTTGTACAATTTGAACATTATTAATAAACATGACCACATTTGAATAATACATTGGACCAAATCCTCCTGTCGCTTAAAGGCACACGGATAAGATAAATTCATATAGTGTGGAAATTAAAAACCTTTCCTTATCTGCGCTATTGAGAAGAGCTCTTGGGTAGCTTGTACTGAAAAACGTAATAACGGAGGACCCAATTTACAACTTCTACTTGGTGTGACAGAGACACAACATAACACTGCTGGAGGAGCAGGCCTTTAAGGTCCTTTTCACACATTAAGCCGCCATTGTCCTTTTTGTCCTTCAGTCAGCGAGTGTTACCAAACATAACGATAACTACATACAGATGATGTCATCTCGGGCACGTGGCTGGTTTTACAGATGTTTAAGCTGCTGTGTATTTTGGCAACTAACCGATAGTCTTCATCGTCCCCTTCCATCAGTTGCTGGCCAGAAGCTGGTCAGATGCAAGGGATCCCTATGGTCACAGACTTCTGTTCACTGTGTTTTTTCCCTATTGGCAGAATGGGGGAAATGCTGTGAATATAAGGCCTGCCTATGGTATATCAGGCGAGCACAGACAGGAAATGAGGCAGCAGCCTTATCTACATATCATACCACCTGCAGTAGCCATATGCAACTGCTCTTATGTGCTGTGATCAAACATGATGCTCAGGATCACAAAGCATGGTAAGCATGTGGAGAAAAACATGTTTCCCAAACCAGAAGAAATGGGCAAATGTGTGTTTATGCCCAAACAAGTGGCCAATGTTATGTCTGCTAGCACCCAGCATAGACAGGTTCCATGCTCTTGTACAACACTGTTGCATATTTTTACTTCTCAGTCTGCAGGAGGACGTTTAAAAGAAAACAAGAGCTTTGCATTCACAAATATGATGTTAAACTACTACTCATTGTACACTTAAAGGGTAAGGATTTGACTAATCACCAGCACATTCCACCTGCCCCTCACAAGTTTGATGACATTCATTGGAAAACATTTTTTTCTGTATCTCCATTTTGTAACTTTTTTCTGTATTCGAATTGCTTACAAAATCAGAATGTTAGGTCTCATGCCCTCTTTAATCTCTTATGGTGGAATCCTCAAGCCGTTTAGCACTGGACATTTCTCTTAGTGCCCGGTATGAATCCCAGTGAAGTGACGTGGATTCAGGTTAGCACTAAGAATACTGCTGCTGCAAATGGGCTTGAAGGTTGTGCTGTCCCTGGCCAGCTCTGACCACCAGGTATCTTTGCTGGCTCTACAGTAAGTAGGTTTTGAATCACTTAAAACATTCATCCAGTTTCCCTCAGACTCTGATTTCAGGCAGAATCTACACTGTTAAATTTATGAAATGCCAACAGTCTGCAATATTGACCTGGGATTGTGTAAATGTGTAATGTTTATGAAGGATCCATTCCATGATCCTATGACAGGGACAGGAACAGCCAGGACAGGACATCAGTCAGCACTTTCTCCAGCTGGTTTAATAAGGTGCTAGCAACCCCCTTTGTCTGCAAAACCCGGTACAAACCTTACACCACTGGGAAGGAAGCACAAGATAACAAAACTCTTTACTGTACTGGGCAAAAAGGAGGGTATGCAAACCACAGTTGGGAAACTCTGCCTTATTGCCAGGACAATCTAACAGAGTTTTGCTGAAGTATAATGAAAGATCCCTTAAGCATCTATCTGGGTGAATACAACCCAGAACTTGTTTTGGAAGATTGATCCCTAGAGTGACACTCAGAGGATTTGAATTCCAATAACTCCCTGTGCAGCCTTGGGCAGGTTGATTTCCATCTCCGCTTTGCTTTTCCTGTGTGACAAATAGCCATGCTAATGTTTACTCAGTGTTATTTTTGAAGTGCTTGGAGATCTTCCAAGCTGGGGGTAGGAGTATAACTGATTACCTTTACAACCTTTTGTATATTCCTTTGTTTATTGAATTGAAAACGTTTGCATGAAAATGTGATTGTTTAGCCTCATTTGCTCATTAGAAGAATTACTCTGATTTGGGCAATCAATGCTCTTTGTTAAACAGTGTGTGTTTTTTACTTCTGTGTCTAAAGAATTGTGTTGATAAATACACAGATCGGTGCCAGTTAAAGCAAAGAAATCCCCATTTGTAGTGGATCCGTCCCAGCTACTACAGGCCCCCAAAACCGTTTCCCGCATAAAATACTCCAATTTGGGAGCGGGGGTGGGGGTGGTAGACTCCTGGGATCACAGGGCCTGCTTTTTGAAATGGCACATTCTCCTGTTCCATAAAGCTGAGGTTGACCAGGTGGCTTAAAGCCAGGGTTTTGGTCTGTGCCAGGCAGTTTTAACTTGTGCCCTGACATGTCCATGCCCTTGTGCTTTCACTTCAAAGCACTAGCCTTTCCAAGGCAGTCTGACCTCTTGAAAGTTCTGAGCGACATTGTTCTTTGTATTGATCAATCTGTAGCTAAGATGCCACCGAAACAGCTTACACAAGCTGTATCTGACCTGGCTGTTTCCCTTTCTGCTATAGACACACTAAGGAAGGAAGTATGATCTCATCTTCAGATCACAGGGGAGGGAGCCCAAGTTCTCTTTTCCTGACCTAATACTTACTGTATGACCTTCAGCAAATTACACCATACCTGAGCCTGCTCCAGTTTAAGCCAGTGGCAAAATTCCCATTGATCTCAAACCTTAATCACCAGTTTACCCATTTAAAATTGGGGAAGAATACTTGCTTCACAGGAGTGTTGTGAGGGTTGATTTGTTTCCAAGGTGCTGGATGGAAGGCACTGCAACGCAACGTACTGCAATGCATATTTTACATACATCACAATACATGCCTTCCTATTTATTTATTTATTTATTTGACACATTTCTACCCCGCTCTTCCTGCTACAGGCGGGATACAGTCTGGATACAGTCAGAATGGCACTATCGTGTTATGACACCATGGTCTACCTCAGGGTGGGAAACCTGCGGCCAGTGAGCCAAAGTTTGCTGGTATATGTTGTTTTTATTTAGCCCCTTTCAAATTCCTGGATCTGACCCATGGATCCAGCCCTTGCACTCAAGCAGTCCCTACTCTATCCAGCCCCTATCCTCGACAAAATACATGAATTTAAAAAAAAATCTGCTCCTCATTTCACCTTTATTCTTCTCTTTAGATCTTCTCCAAATTCTCTGTCATCCCTGCAACAAGGTGGCTAAAACTAGGCACAATACTCCAGCTGAAGTTAACCAGTGTTGTGGCACAAGTGCTTCCCCATGTCTTGCATATAGTGCTTCTGTTAACGGAATCTAAAGTGGCATTTAATTTACCAACTTCAACTGCAGCTCATTGCAGACTCATGCTCAGTCTGTGATCCATTATGACCCTATCTTTCTCCACAGTGCTGCTTCCTTCCAACTCAGCAGTTGTGTCCCCTAGATAAAGTTGCAAAATCATTCCTTTTACAGCATCCTATAGTCTAACATTCCCATCCACTTCTCTTGATGTTTTCAGCTGTTGAAAAGTAAAACAAACTCATTAATTCTTTCTTTCATGCTATCTGAAGTTTATTTTTCTCAGTCACCTCTGGACTCTTTCTCCAAATAAACTATTTCAAGTCTTGATTCCAGCTGTGATTAGAAGCACAGATACCAAAGAATCCATTCTTCCGATGTTTCCAACAGCCTGAAACCAAGAAACATCTAGAAAATCCAGGCAGACTGCCTTCTGCGACAAAAAATTTACATGAGTTCAGATAAAAATCTGAAATCCTGGAAACTAAAACTCACAAGGGTCATTCGTCACTAATGTTAATGATACAATTTGGGGGAGGGGTGGAGGACGACTGATTTTGGCAGAAACAGTTATAAGGCCGAGTGGTAACAGGCCCATACTCTGAGGAGACTCAGAAGAACCCACCCTGACAAGACAAGCTCACCCTTAATAGTTATGAATGAGGGTGTCTGCCATCACAACGGCCCCCCTTGAATACAGTGTCACACACAGCTGGTTCATTTGCGGGGGAACCTCAAACCCCACCCTCGTTTTCTGACTGGCCATAGCTTGGGTTCATATGGCTTCTGCACCTTCCAGAAGCTAAATAATCAAGATACTGGATTGAGAGAGCTTGGGACTTTGGAGGCTAGTCCTGAGTGATGTAACCACTTATGCAGATAAACAGGATAGCATTTGGTTTAAGACTGCCACTATTTACACAAAAATAAAAATCCTATGTGACAACTTAATCCAATACTTGTGCTTTATCATGCCAAGGTTAGGACTCCTGGATTTCCATCAAGGACCAAAACCAAATAACATACGCTTCCAGCCTGAACATAGTGTTATTTTTTAGTAAAAGAGACTCAGGTAAGACAGAAACCTTTGTTAAATTCAGTAGTGATCACACTCACTCCCTGGTTCCAGCCGCACACACACAACTACTGCAGGGGGGACCCCCAGGAACATGAGTCTTGGTGCAGCTTCACTCATGGCACTTATTATAGCTATGCCCCTCATTTGCAAAACACCAGGGTTTACAGTGTTCAACCCCTTGTCTATCACAGCAGACAGCAGTGGAAAAGATGTGCTGCTCTATGGTGTCTGTCTTTGCCATGGCATCGGTGGTACTGGAGGCATTTCCTGTTCTTAGAAAAGGGACTACTGCAAATCCTCCAGTAAAATATAGCCAAACAATGGGTGTTTTTACACACACATTTGTCCCGCATGTTTGCTGTTACATCCTGCACTTTCTGTGTGTCTAAATCACTCACCCAGATCTTAAACATCTGGTTCTTTGAACTTCTGTGCAGAACTTCTCCCAGAACTTTTGTGTGTAAAAAGTTCTCCTGGTAAACTGCTTTGCTCCAGGCAGCTGTGGTCACTTGGTTTCCACGGCAGTCCCTCACATCTACAGCTGTGGCTACATTAGGCTGCCTCAGGGCAGTGTGCGTGTGAAGAATGCATCCGGAACTTACTTGTGGACTTGTAAACCCAGAAGATTGAAAAATCCAGAACTTTAAGGTGTGTGTAAAAATGCCCAATAAGTGTGTCTCTTGCAGTGGCACTTGCTGTTCTTTGAGACAAACTATTTGTTTTTGAGAGGATGATAGAGCAGGGAGCAGTTACTAGGGATCAAACCACTCCCCATTAAAATCAATAGGAGTCTTGCCATTGTCTTCAATAGGGAGTTGAGTTTGGTCCTATAAGAATTACAAAAGGGGTCAGATTCTTCCAGCCGCATCTTGTGTATTACCTAACTTCCCATGCAGCCCATCATCTTCAGTGACGGCTTCTCCTGGAGTAAGGTACTATTCAGCAGGGTTAGGAAGACAGAATCCAGCCCATATTTTGCAGTTAACTAAGACCATAGTAAAAGCCCAGCCTATGTTATACTATTACCTGGCAGAGGCAAAAATATTTGAAAAATGTGAAACTAATAAAAAAAAAATTCTTGCGAGTTTATTACAAATGGTGCTTTTGCATTACTCAAGTCTACTATAAACAGAGGTTATAAAACACTCCTTTGGTAACTCTCCAGTTAGCGAGGCAAATCACTTAACCAACACTTTGGCAGGGAGGCTGAAAAACACACATTAGTTATAATAACGTGCAATCCCAAACACTCTATTTGCTGCTCTAAGGTATCTGGCTTTACCATGGCATCGGTGGTACTCAAGGCATTTCCTATTCTTAGAAAAGGAACTACTGCAAATCCTCCAGTAAAATTTAGCCAAACAATAAGTGTGTCTCTTTCAGTGGCACCTGCTGTTCTTTGAGACAGACTATTTGTTTTTGAGATGATGATAGAGGCCCCCTAGTTTTGAAGCTTACTCAGAAGAATTCTTGGGGTCTCCTTTCTACCTCCTGCCTCTCTCTCAAACCAAATCCTTTTTTCTACCTCCCTTAATCTGACTCCAGACAGGCCCCTTGACCTACAGATCCTTCCAAAACAGCCTCCAGACCTGGCGAACATTCTCTCATCCTCCTTGGTTTAAGGATACATAAGCTTACTTTCAGTCCATTTGTGGTTACTCAAAATCCCGCAGTGCCATTACAGACATGTGGAACCACATTCTCCCCTAAATTTTACCTAGGGTACCCACAGAACCCTATCAAGTAGGGATGGGTGAACAGATCGCGGTTCGGGTTCAGGCGTTCGGTTCAGTTCGGTTCCGTTCGGTTTGGTTCCGTTCGGTTCGGGCGTTCAGGTCGTTCGCCAACTTTGGGTTTGGCC
>QEPC01009887.1:945618-955680 GCA_003113815.1 Sphenodon punctatus | reverse complement strand
CAGGGTAGAATTCCCCCAGTCCAACTCCAGTGAAGGTCATCAACCAAGGCCACAAGCGCAGTCTCCGTGCCATGCCCAGGATGGAAACCAGACTGCAAAGGATCCAGGTATCCGATAGCACCTGGAGCTGATGATCCACTGCCCATTCAATAACCTTCCCTAAAAAGGGAAGGTTAGTGGCAGGTCAATTGCTGGCAGAAGAATCAACGTCCAACAATGGCTTCTTAAGTGGAGGCTGAACAATCACCACCTTAAGGCAGCTCGGCACTCTGCCCTCCCCAAGGGAGGTGTTGATAACCCCAGTTAGCAATGACCCCAGTGTATCCTGGCTGGCTTTCGCCAACCAGGACGGGCATGGACTTAATTCACAACTTGTGGCTCACATAGCCCCCAGAACGTCCTCCTCATTGGTGGACGACAAACAACTGAAACTGATCCCAAGAAAAAGGACAAGACTGGGCTCCCATAACTCCCAGCTCTGACTTCGCACAAGAAATGGTCACGCTGAGGTCGTAGTGAATATGAACAATTTTATCTACGAAGTATGCAATAAAAATGTCACAGCAGGCACTGAGAACCTCCAGTTTCTGGCAGAGACATATTGGACTGACCAAACCCCTCACCACCCAGAAAAGCTCCTCTAGACATGACTTCACAGATGCTATGATGACAGCAAAGAAAGTCTTTTTTACTGCCAGCACAGCCACGGCAGTCTTTAAAAAAAAATCTAAACCGCAGTTGGTCAGATTCAGCTCAAGTCTGGCACCACCTGAGCTCTAACCACCTACTCTCCCACTTTTGCCATCTCAGGCCCTCCATGTACCATGTTGGCACAGCAGTGGGAGTGGACATCTGAGAGCCACTGTGTTGATGGCCTCAGTGAAGGTGTTACTCCAAAATGCAATGAGGCCATCAACAGAGAGGTCATCAAGGTCTGTGGGAAATTCCCTCAGAGAGTTCTGGAAACCAATTGGATCCATGAGTCTCCAGGGGCAGACCAATCTAATAGGTCCAGCATCCCAATGGGGGCATAAGTGCTCCAGGATCCGAGCCTCCAGGAGGTAATGGGCCAACCATGATAAGGGTGTCACCTCCACATCCCCAATTATAGGACCCCCTAATTCCAGGTCAGTGCAGAAAATCAAATCCAGTGTGTGTGTCCCCTCACGTGTAGGGCCCACTACTGCCTGTGATAGGACCATGGTTGCCATGGAGTCCATGAACTCCTGCTCTGCTCCAAAAAGGCTGGCCTCAAGTTGAAGTCCCCCAAAACTATAAGTCTGGGTGACCGCAACACCACCTCCAAGACCAGCTCAGTTAGAGCAGTCAGGGAGGCTGCAGTGCAGTGAGATGCTCATTACACCAGCAGGATCCCTAATCTATCCCCGACCAAATCAAGCACTAGATGAACACACTCCATGCTGGACGAATTCAGCACTGGAAAGCTCCAGAAGGACAATGAGTCCTTAAAAATAACAGCTAAACCCCCACCCCACCCTACCCCCAAGCCCTGGACCTAGTCTGATGCTGCACAGAATACCCGACCGGCACCAGGTCAGCCAAAATCAGTCCTGACTCATCATCCAGCCAGGTCTCATTATACATGCAAGGTTGACGGCTCCATCCAGGAGAAGCTCCCAGATGGACGTAGATTTATTTGCCACCAACCTCACATTCAGCAACATCAGCTTCAGTCCTGGGGCCCCATCACCCTCAAGCCCCAACAATCTAAGGTCATGGGGGGATTAGAGAGGGGGACAGAGACTAACTGTCTCTCCCATCCCTTCAGATGTCGTATCCTCTCCCCCCACCCAGCCATACCTCCCCCTGCCCCACATGACCTCAATTGCTGCCCGCTCCCCCCTGGCCCCTGAAAAGGAGCTAGATGGGCTAGGAGGGTCTGCCATGCCTGGTACCTCCAGAGGCAATCCTGTCTGCATAGCAGCAGGGTCAACCCCCCGCCCCCACCTCATTCACCACCAACCCCCCATATCTCCCCACCCACCCCAACTCAATCAGTCCACTCCCTTCCCCCTCTCACTTGGGGACTCTGACCAGTGAGTTCCCCCTGGCATCCTTCCCCTCCTCTCTCACCAAGGGTTCAGGACACCAACACTCAACACACCCTCTTTCCCAGTGCTCACACACACCCCTTACTGGGGGAGGCCAAGGCACTCCCTCCCACTCCCTGTCCACATCACTCACACTTCCCCATTGCCCGCACCCCCCCTCTCACCGGGAGGCCAAGGCACTCCCTGTCCACACACCCATACCTCTCCCCCTTTCCACCCCCCAAACCAACCCCTGCCAATAACCCCCTTAAAACAATTTTAAACAATCTTAAAAATACTACCCTCCACCCCCAAGTAAGCCTACAGACGGCCTCACTAATGGCTGCTACCTCAGGCTGCCACCTGCAGGAGGCTTCAAGCTTTATAGGGCTCCTGGAGGGTGGGGACAGGGCAGTCCCAGGTGGTCAGCAAACTATCCTCCCACTCCAGCAACACACACCTTCTTGCTCCCTTGCCCCCTCCTTCACCGCAGTGCATGTATGCTGCTTTCCACTGGGATAAGCATCCTGGTGTTCACATCTTAACAGTCTGCCCTATTAAAAAAAAAAAAAAAAAGCCGTAGAGACTCGTGATTTGCCATTGCAATCTTGATTTGGAACTGCCCTGTGGCTCATTGTAGTGTTGCACAAACTCTGCCAGAGGTGGCCCTCACAATGCATTTGTGCAGAAGGGAAGATGACCGCCCACCCAACATTTGGCAGGACAGACACCTCCTACACAAGTCAACTGTCCCACCACCATGCTCTTCTTGAAGGGAAGTGCCCCTCGTTCTCCACCACTGGTGCAAGCCCCATTCACTCCAGCTGGGCTTGAGCAAGCACAGCACTTTCAGAATCAAAATTGCCAGCTGCTTAGCTGGCTGCTGGCAAAAGTGCTAGCACTTCCCCCCTCCCTTCTGCACATGCACAGAGCATGATTCACTCAGCAGCACCTTTCTTCATCAGAGGAATGCTTCACCGAGGGTTTAGTTTTTTAAAGAAAGTACTCAAGCCTGCCCTGAAAATCTCTCACTGGAAGCATGGGGGGTATTCAAAAGAGGGCAGTGGAGATAATCCTCACACTCCACCAGTCCCTATTCCAACCTGTACTTTGGCAAAGGTGGGGGCCATCCAGGAGTGATAGGCTGCCGCTGATCAGCTGTTTGATGATGCCGATCAGCCCCAACCCTGTCTGGAGAGAGACTGGGGCTTCTGCAAGCAGCCATGGGTGAAGTGTGGCAGAGTAGCAGCAGTGACAGGGTGTGAACAGAAGTGTTGGGTCTTGAGCCCTGAGAAGTCCTGGCTAGCACAAATTAAGCCCTCATTCCCTGGCTACTTCAATTATGTACTCGCAGACCACCTACCAGTCCTGTGAATGGGTTTGGGAGTGGGAACTTGCCCCCACAGCTCCCTCCCTCCCCCCACCATTACTGCTCATGGGTGGCTGCTGCTTGTACAAGTGGCTTCCCGTGCTGTTATGTGTGCACATGTCTGTGTACAGAACCTAGTACACATTGAGAATTTCTTGTGTTGGCAATCCTCGACTGACACTGGGTGTGTTGTGTAAAACCATCCCACAATCCCAACACAAATCCCCTACAAGATGGGGGTACTGCTCTTAGAACCAGTTTACAACAATTCAAATCATAAACACCATGACTGCACAATGAGGGCAGGCCCAAGGTCTTCATTTATCGCTGAGGAATGCACTTCTGTTTTCTACCTAGGGACAGAACCCCTGAGGCTCTCCGGCTTGCTCCGGCTGTGTGTCTCGAGCAATTAGCTTAATACCACCCTTTACCTGCAGACTGCACCTTTAAATGCTTCCTGCATGATGTCACTCTTTGCTGGTTTAAGCCATAATCTGCTCCCATCAGAAGCACAGCAAAATGAGGATGTTTCTCACTGGAATTACACACTTGTGCACAAATACGTAGTGCACTTTCTCCAGGTGGATTCATTTACACAGGAGGCATGGCCCTCAAGCTAGTGTGTTCATGAGCCCACAAGCTAGTATGCTGGAGAGAGTGTTATCCTACTGCAGTAGTTGCTCACTTGGATCCTGATTTTGGAAGGTGATGGACACCTGCAACTATCATCCTTTGGAATTTGATAACAGGAGTCCAAGGCTTGTGCCTCTCGGGATCAATCACCTGGTAACAAGACAGCAGGGATTCACCTGGAAGAAAGCAAGGTTAAAGAAAGTGACATATTCCCAGGCTGTCCAGCTCCTTGCTATTACTGGGTTTTGTTTAAGTCCAAATGTGTGGGTATTGATTCTACATCCAGAGGAAAAGGCTACCCTAAGCTATTGAGTTTGGGCTTCCCCCACATTCATTTCAGCCACCATCTGTGGCTTGTTTCAAATAAGCCGTGTCTACTTTGTATCCTCTGGACAAGTTGAACAGCGTCTAGGATGTTCCAAGTGTTACATGGGCCCCCGAATACCACTGTTGTAACCTGGTCAAGTCAGGGCCAGCCTTAGAATTTGTGGAGCCCAAAGTGAAGATAAAATGTGGGTCCCTGGTGGGTCTGCCCCTTTGGGGGAACCCTCTCCAGGGCCCTAGTGGTGTTCATGTTTAGGGCCTCGCTGGGAGGGAGTGGGGTCCCCACAGTATGCCCTGGTGAAAGCAAAGGCAACTGTGGGACCCCTGGAAGTGAAGAAAATAGCAGAGTCTAGGACTGTTGCCCCAGGTTCCTTGTGTAAGGCTGGCCCTGGCCCTGCTCCTCCCTATCCTGCTTTTAACATGCACATAGGGGAGGAGAGGAGAGTGAACACTTGACTTCATATGCACCAGTGGTGATAACACCAGTTGGAGAAGAAGCCAGTGCCCAGTAGCCAGCGCATCCTAGTTATCAGAACCCACAGTGTGCCCCCTGCTACATGGAAATGGAGTCACAGGAAATAAATTGGGCGCTGCTGCTCTGTGGCCTGAGTTTTGTTGATTGGAGGGTGTGATAGCCTCCTAAACCTCCATGTGGCTGAGTGTCAACCCAGCCATGCTACTGTGATGTGTTGCCCCCAGGTGGGTTATCAACAGCAGAGTTTAGCCACTGGATTTCTTGATGGAAATTCATGAGCCTCTCTAGAAGAGGCTCCCAAACTGTGGATCGGGACATCAAGTGGGGTTGGGACATCTGCAGATGGAGCCAAAATCCCAATTGATATCTGATAGACTTTGCATAACTTTGTTGCTATCCGGGGTCACAAAATTATATTGAAGTCTCAAAATGGGGTCATCACAGAGGCAAAAAGTCTAGGAGGAACCAATGATCCATGGCTTGAGACTCAGCTTTGCTAATCTGAGGTTGTGTCAGCCTCATAAGCCTCCAGTAGCATGGCCACTAGGGGAGCCACAATAGCGTGTTTCAACTATGCCACCATGAGAGAAACTTTGGGTGTTTTTAAATGAGATGCTATCCCATATGGCCCCCCCAGAGCCAGTCATCCAAATACCTAACTCTAAGTGGAGTGGAGGGATGTGTGTTCCCAGGAACTATGCAGCACCCACTCATGGCCTCTCACAGTTCACTGCTGAGAAATCCAGAGTGCGCTGTACAGTCAAAAAGGTCTGTGGCAATGGGTGGCAGCAAATCCCCTGCCCATATGAACTGGGGCAGCCACTCAGGCCAGCAGACCCGTTCACCACTCATAGGCAGTGTGAGTTGGGGGACACAGACTGCGAGTCACAAGAACTGCCTGGGAAGGCTGAGGAGCCCGGGTTCTCCAGCGCTCACACCCAGGACATGTCCGTTTCAAAGGCCATCCGGATGTGCTTCCCCCTCCCCGTGGTCCATGGTAGGGGGAGTGGCTGCTGCAGTAGCCACGCTGGGAGCCGCCTATTAGAATCCCTCCCCACGCACTCCACCTCTCAGTGGCTGCTCCACAGCCGTGCCACCCGACAGCCATGGACCACCACTAGCCCCAAAACCTTGCTTACTTAAAAACACCCTTTGGGTTGTTTTCTCCAAAGTGGGTTCACATTTTCACAGGAAGATTCTCCTCCCAGCAGCTGAGCCCTATACAACTGCATGTGGAATGTTATCAGCCCACACATTTGAGAATATGGAGCAAGCTAGCAGGAGTCATCCAAAGCCCAGAGAAACAGGCTGGCGCTATAAAAAGATCTAATCAAAAGCATTTCACATTGATATGAAAGGGTCAATTGTTTGAAGGTATGATATCTACCAAAAGAGCCAAGTTACAAAGGAGTTATCCATTGAAATGACCACGTTAAACAGGACACAACTGAGGGCTAGCCCAGCTTTCTAGAAAGAGAGTTTTTTAATGATGGGGGAGGGGATGCAGTTTGGTGTAACCATGTCTTGTTTAATTTGACCATTTAACTGGATAAACCCTTTTGCGACTTGACTATTCTTGTAGATTTCTCACCTTGGAACAACAGGCTTTCATTTTCTGCATTGATTCTCTAGGTTGTACGTGTTACATGTTTTTCATCAGATAGTGCCCTTTTTTATTCCTCAAAAAACAGTAATAGGGCAAAGCCTTAATTGCCTGGGTCATGGCTAGAAATTCTTCCCCCACCACAAATGATTAAACTTAAGAACATAAGAACGTAAGTAGTGTCATACCGGGTCAGACCAATAGTCCATCAAGCCCAGCACCTGTCTCCGACAGTGGCCAATCTCGGTTGCTTGAAGGAAGTACCCAATAGGTCACTATGAGGCAATCCATTCCCTGTTGTTCACTCCCAACTCCCGACAGTAGGAGGTTACATCCCCCCAAAAAAACCTACCTCTCTAATAGTTGCTAATGGACCTATCTTCCAGAAACTTCTCCAATCCTTTTTTAAACCCAGCTACACTACTGGCCTTGACCACATCTTCTGGCAACAAATTCCACAGCTTAATTGTGAACTGAGTGAAAAAATACTTCCTTTTATTTGTTTTAAATCTGCTGCCCATTAGTTTCATGGAGTGTCTACTAGTACTATTTGAGAGGGTAAATATCCATTCCCTGTTAACCTGTTCCACACCACTCGTGATTTTAAAACTTCTATCATATCCCCTCCCCCTCATCTCTTCTCCAAGCTGAAGAGCCCCAACCTAGCCAGCCTCTCTTTGTAGGGGAGCAGTTCCATTCCCCTTGTCATCTTTGTTACCCTTCTCTGTACCTTTTCTATTTCTGCTATATCTTTTTTTGTGAGAGCCAGTGTGGTATAGTGTATAAGGTGCTGGACTTGTACCTGGGAAGCCAGGATTCATGCCCTACCCATGAACTCACTAGGTGGCTTTGGGCAAGTCACAACCTCTCAGCCTCATTTCCCATCTGTAAAATGGGAGTGTGTGTGTCTGTCTCTCCCTGTGTTCCACTCACCCTTGTCTATCTTAGATTGTAAGTCCACTGGGCAGGAACCTGTCTCCAAAATCTGTGACTGTACAGTACTGCATATTAATTATTATTAATGTATTATTAATTATTATTATTATTATTATTATTATAAGCATTTGTATAGCACCAGCTGTGTACCTGGCGCTTTACAGAACAATAAGATAGACGTGGTCCCTGCCTATGGCTTACAATCAATAGACACAGAGAGGGGAGACAAGAAGAGGGGACATAGGGAGAGACAAGGGATAAATAACATTCAAGCAGATGCGAAGTCTCAGGTGCACGTGCTTGGCTTGGTTGCAGTTAGGCAGGAGTCTGCGGGGAGAGCAGACAGTAAATATTGAGAAGAAAGTTCTAACAGGCATCGGGAAAGGCAGCGAGAAAGAGGTGGGTTTTGAGGAGGGATCTGAAGGCGCGGAGGGAGGGGGCAAGGTGGATGTGGGCAGGAAGGGAGTTCCAGGCATGGGGAGCAGCAAGGGAGAAGAAGATCTTTGCATAGTTCAGTTAACACAAATCCACATTAAAATCAGGCTCCATTACTTTGGCCGATGGCTGCATGAACTACTTGTTTATTCATCTTTGGCTTCCCATATTTGTTACTTAACTGTAGTACACATGCCTAGTAGCACTATAGAAATAAGCAGTAGTAGAGATGGGGTGATCAAATTTGCACACAATATTCAAGGTGTGGTCACATGGTAGATTTATATAGATTTATATAGATTTCACTGTCATTGTCTTCTCGTGTATCTTCTATGTGTGTGCCTCTCACACCCTTCTATTAGTATGCCACATGTGTCAGTCCTTAGAGTGACACTGGCTTTGAGAGGAAGGGTGGTACATGGTTAATACACTGCACTGCAAGTCAAAAGTCCTGGGCTCTAGGGCTGGCTATGCTACTGATTTCTTTATGATCTGGGCTATTCAACTGTATAATAGGAATTATGTCAATGTCTCCAACTGAGTTATAAAAAATGGACCAACCACTACACTAGTCCATAAAGAAGAAATGTTTCAAGAAGCAGATTAGGTTGCTAAGTGACAACAACATGTAAACTCTTGTGTCTTTAGCAAAATACAAGAGATTAAATGCAAGGAATTGAATAGTTAAGGGCATCATAAATCTTGCACTCCCTGCATGACAAATATTAGTGCGCTATTCTTATCAGTTCCAAGGAGAACACATGATTCATTACTAGACAGTCTTAACTGGCTTTAGAAATGCACTTCGTTTAGGGAATCTCTGAGTTTTTTAAAAATATCTTTCATTCTTGCATTTGTTGTGTTGGCAAATGAAAGATTGTTGGGATGGGTTTTTACAACTGAATAAATGGAATGGAGAGTGAAATAGGCCATTAAACTGATGAGGCAACAGCACCACCCAAGCTCCTCATGAATGGAAAACAACAACCTTATTTCCATAGGGGTACAGTACTGCAATTATTATAGAATGGGCTGCAACTCTAATTCATCCTGGGGTACGACTGATTGCGCTTGATCAGGGTGACATGGATATGAGACTATCTTGCAGTGAATGAAATGAGGCTAATAAGCTAATGCACTTGTCTAGTAAGGTACACAATAATTTGCCAGTGGGCTGTGGCCAGGGACCCGTGTGAGGAAAACGCAGTGAACACAGGTCCCTGGCTGTGTCAGAGTTAGCAGTGTGAATGAGAAGCTAAACTTTGAGTTTACCATTTTAGAGTCCAAGGCTGTCCAGAGTTTGTGGGTTACAGCCCTCGGTACTAGTATTCACTATGGGTCAGGAGGTGGGGTCAAATGTGGCCCAAAACTAGTTTTTATTTGGCCATTTCCCAATGCCTGAATCTGGTCCCTGGATCTAGTTCCTATCTCCTTGCACTGAAAGACTGAGCTCAGGGTAAAGAAGCAGAGATGAGGGCATGCACACCAGAACATGGCACAAAACCATGATGTGGACCCTCTTCTTCTCAAGCACACCCGATTTGATTGATTGATTGATTGATTGATTGACTGACTGATAGATTGATTGAAAGTATTTTTACCCTGCCCCCTCTTGTTCAAGATGACTCGGGGTGAAAGAACCAGGTCTTACAGCTTCATCAGAAGGCAAGGAGATCTGGACTGAGACGGCTCTCTGCCGGGAGGGCATTCCAAAGCGACGGTGAGGCCCCCGAGAACACCTGCCTGCCTGGTTGGACCTGCCAAAAATGTGGGACCTCCAGGAGGGTGCTCCTGGATGACTGCAGGGGCTACCCAGGGGGTGAGGCAATCCCTTAGGTAAACAGGTCCCAGGCTGTTTAGGGCTTTAAAGGTCAAAACCAGCACCTTGAATTAGTCCTGGAAGACAATAGGCAGCCAGTGCAATGCTCAGAGAACTGGTGCAATGTGCTCTCTGTGGCTTGTCTAAGTAAGGAGGTGGGCCGCACCATTTTGCACCAGCTACAGCTTCCAAACTATCACTGGAGGCAGCCCCACATAGAGGGCATTGCAATAGTCCAGTCTCCAGGTGACAAATGCATGGATGATAGTGTCGAGGTCTGAGTCTGAGACATATGGGTGGAATCTTTTCACCAGATGTAATTGCCAAAAGGTGCCCCTGGTCACAGCCAACACCTGGGAATCCAAGTGTAACTGCTAGTCCAGGAGAACCTCCCAGGCTCCATACAGATGGAACCAA
>QEPC01009887.1:911746-925162 GCA_003113815.1 Sphenodon punctatus | reverse complement strand
TCAGGTAGGGGTGCCACTTTTTGCAGTTTGACCCTGAGACTCCTATTTTGGCCTATGGGAATCTCGGTGTCAAACCTCAAGAGGTGGCAGCCCTATTCTCAGGGAGCTTACTCCACAGCAGTTGGTGGGGTAGCAGCCATTTTGAAATCTCAGGACTAGGGTTCCGAGTGTAGATGTGGCAATGGTGGTTGTCTGTTTGCTACTACTGTTGAGGCTATGGGGGGAGGGGCTGAAATAAAGAACTGCACCCAAACTTCCCTCCCCCTCCTCAATTTTCACCCCAAAGCAGGGCCATCCAGAGGTGTCTAGAGGTTTGCGGCAAAATTTCAACTTGGTTCTCCTGCCAAATGCCTCTTTATTCCACCATCCACTAAAACTGACATCTCAGTTTGATTGGTGGACCTTCTTTTGTGTGAGGCCCATGGACAATTGTCCCTCTCCTTTTTGGGCATCCCTGAACCAAACTGAGGGAGGGTAGGCATCTCTCCTCCTTCTCCCAATTTACACTAAAGGTTGCAAACAGGGTGCATAGGGAGCGAGCATTGGGTAGAAGTTTAGATCAACCAGCCATCCCTCTTTCACCATGCTCAAATGCTTCAGACTCTATTCCATAATTCACCCTGGAATTTAGGACAAGATCTGGGGATTTTTAATTATTGTTGCATAGATGCTCACATAGTGGGGATGGGTTCAATAAAGTAGATAGAAGTGGCTTAACTGCTTACCAAGAATTACTGCATTAATCCCAGCCACTGGCAGTGAGTGACACAGGACACTTCTATGTGTCTGTCAACAGTGCAGATTTAATTGACTTAAACCTCTTTCCTTCTGACAGTTAGACAGGTAAATTCAAGACTGGATTTGTGCCTCCATGAAATAAATTCTAATTTAGCCTCCATCGCAAAGCTTCTAGTTAATGCTTTTTGCATTTGTGTGAGTGAATTGTCTCCTCACGTAGGAGTAAGGGGTTTTTTGGACTTCAACTGTTTCTACGCTTCATCTTCCTATAGAAAGGAAGAAAAGAAACCACTGATATCTTTCCACCACTTGCCTCACATGAAAAGCAGAGTCATCTGCTAAAACTGTTATTGGGAGGTTGGGGTGTGCTACTGACTGTCTGTAAATTAATCCTCTGTGTCTCCACCAGTTGATGTCACTGTACTTTACAGGGATCAAGGGAGAGGCAGGGTGTAAAATTTAGCCAGTAAAAACAAGAAAACAAAATAATATTTGATTTTTTTCCTAGTTTTACTTCCCCTGCTTGAGTGCTGAAAAATCTGTTCCTGTCTTTCTTGATGAGTTTCAAGACCAATAAGATCTCTGCACAAAAGAATCTTATGCTTTCCCCCTCAAAAATATCCTCCTCATTTTCTTTGGCATAAGGTGGGGTGCTCAACTTAAATTGTTTGGTGGGCTGAAGTAAATTGGTTGACCCCATATCTGTCTTGCCCCCTATCCCAGGAATCCCAGCCCTCTGACCTAAATTTTATTTGATTCTATTTAAATGTAGTAAATGGCCTGATCCTGTGGCAGATAATGGGTGTCTTTAGATGGACACCTACTCTGCTCTGCCCCACACCCAGGTGGCCAATCCTTGTAGAGGTGGGCCACCCTGGAGTGAGGCGCAGCAGGAGTTGAACAGAGGAGCAGGTTCCACCTGCTCTGAGCCAGCTCTGCTTGTGGTGCTCTGAAATATCCCGGAGCACCGCAAGTGGAGTGGGTTGCCCAACCCTGGAGCAACAACTGGGCGCAGACCAGCAGTCCATCTAAAGGATGGAAGGCCACCGCAGCTCCTCTCCCGGCCACAGGTTGTCCTGGCAGCGGTCATAGAGCTGCAGGCGGCAGCCTAAAGTGGCTGCTGATCCACCTGCAGTTTTATGAGAAGAGGGCGTGCATGGGTGGACTGTGGGAGGTGGAGGTGGTGGGCTCTGTTTAAACCTGCTGCTACCAGAGCAGACCTATTGGTGGACCTCCCCTGAAGCAGAGGGTGTCTAAAAGCACCCAAAGTGTGTACTATCAGATGCCCATGTTAAAGCAATTAAAATAAAATGCTATCAAATCCCACAAATGACATCTGAATTCCAATTCCAATCAAAAGCCATCTCAACAACTCACATGTCTCACATTGGGTGCTTTTAGATGGACAGCTGCCCCAGTGCTGGTGGCCACACCAGCCCACTTCACTCTCAGGTGGCCCATCTGTCTAAAGGTGGTCCTGCCAAATGTGCAGGCAGAGCAGGCTGTGCCCGCTCTGGGGCAGCCCCGCTAGTGGTGCTCTGGAACATCCCAGAGCACTGCTGGCAGAGTGGGCTGGCCAAACCTGGGGCACTGGCCTGAAGAGGAGCAGCTGTTCATCTGCTCGGCGGAAACATGTTGCTGCTTCAGTCTCGACTGGCCATTGCCCTAGGCAATGCCACAGAATTGTGTGTGCCAGCCTAGAGCATCGGAACACTGATTTGAATGGGGCTGGGGGGAAATCACTTTAATGTGTCCCTAAGGCATCAGTGTACCAGTGCTGGAGACTGTTGTTGTCAGGAATGGATAGTTGGCTAAATGGACTACTGATCTGACCAAGAATGGCAGTTCTTATATTAACTACACAAGCAGACAAGGTGTAGATGGTATAAAAAGGATGACATTATCTGTTTTCACCCCAAAATGGGTGTCTTCACAATGGACATAATCCAAATCAAAAGTCGCTTCTGGGCAGCTATGGTGGTCATCTTAGGCTGCTATGACTGTCCATCAGGGGTGGGGGATAGGCTGCTCCAGGTAGCATGGGGGCGGGGATGTGCAGACATGCTTTACCCCCCAGTTGAGTAGCCCTTACCCAGTTGGTGGTGGCGCTTAGCCCGGGCTGTGAGTCAGGGACCGCTCCGACTCACTGACAGGCTAACACCACCACTGTCTGGGGTAATGGCCCGGGCTAACATCTGGCGGCTGCTTTTAGGCATGACAGTGGCACCTGGTTTACTCCACGCTAAAGTGGAGTAAACTGTGGCACTGTCATGTCTGAAAACACCCACTATTGCATCCCTTGTCTCTCCCTCTGTTCCCCCTTCCCTGTCTCCCCTCCCCCTGTCTTTAGTTTGTAAGCTCTCGGGCAGGGACCGTGTCTATCTTATTCTCTGTAAAGCTCCTGGTACATCGCTGGCACTACATAAACGCTTATAACAATAATAATAATAATTAATAAATAATATTTTACACTCATCTGTTTGTAAGGCACTGGCCTTTTATTGTAATAGTGACCATGCTTCTACAGTTTTTGTACCACTCTCGTGTGTCACTTACACAAAAAACCCACACAATAACTGGCATACATGTGAAAATACAGTATCACACTGTAGAACTGAAATGGGTAGTGGGTTTATTATTCACAGGCATTCACATTTTCAGACAGTCCTTCAAATACCCAAATAATAATCTCCATTTGAAACGAGTACTTATATCTGTTCCTTATATCCACTTTGCAAGGTATTCCATTTGTTTACTTACCTTTTCAGGTTATTTTAGTATTTTGGACATGTCAATTTTGACTTGTGCATGTACAATTGTACTAATATTACTGAAATAATGTAACAAAAATACTGAAAACACCAAGAAACTGAAATAACTGAACTGACCTCCCCACAAAATCCCCCCAAACCTAAATAATTGAAATGGATACTGAGGGAAGTAGTTTGGAAAGTTGTTGATATGGAAGCTTGTTACCATACAGTCTATTTCCTATTACTTTGAGCCATCCATCCATGCGGTTTGTGGATCATGGTCCAACACGCTTGGCTAATTTGGGCCCACAGCAGCTCCCATGGCATACCCAACCGTCAAGGGCCCCTCCTGCGGCAATTGGCAGCCAGGGGGGCATACCACAACAGGACGAGGCAGGGGGGACCACACAGAGGGGAGGCAGAGGGGAGCCGCCGCACTATGGGTGCTGCCCCACCAGGCACCCCAGGATCTGGCGCTGGCAGACAGTGGGGCACACAGGCTGGATGCCCTAAAAATGTGTCCAAACTCCCGTTCACAGACCAGGCACCCGCACGCGGGTGCCGGCAGCGTGGAGCGGAACCGGGAGATGCGGGCCAGGAACCGGTGCCGGAGGGAGGATCTCGGCACGGAGCTGCTGGTGGAATCACAATGGTTAGCTGAGGTGCACTCGTGGGAGCTCACGCTCACCAGGGAGCTCATCAGAGGGGAGGGGGAAAGGGACTGGGAGATCCTGGCTGCCATGATGGCCTGGTCCCGCACCGAACACCTCTGGGACAGGCGCCAGTCTGCCGCCCTCCAACACAAGCAGCGGTGCGCCTGTGATGGGCTGGAGGGTCAGGCCGCATGGCTCATGGACCTCATGGGGGAGGTGTGTGTGTGCAAGCGGCGTGACCCCCAGCACGACAGGCCACGCCATGGTGGAGGAGGAGGTCCGGCAGCCGACCAACACCATGGCGGCTTCCCACTGGTGCAGGTGCCCCACACACACACCTCGGCCACCCGTGGTTCCCCCAGCAGCAACCCGGTCTGGTCCACGGGGTCCCCCTCCCCCACATGGGGCAACCGGACCAGCTTGCGGGGCTGCTCGTCCAACCCGGACCCCCTGTGGTCCCACCCCTGCTGCCACCCCTATCCCTCCACCGGGCGGTGATGCCCCCACCCCAAGGCCGTGCACCCCAGAATGAGCAACCGCCCATGGTGGCCACCCCACCCCCACAGGTAAGGCCATCCATCCATGCAGTTTGTGGATCATGGTCCAACACGCTTGGCTAATTTGGCATCTGAATTTTGAGGTGGAGCTCTGAACAGAACCTCAAAACCTCCTGGGATTTATCCATCATCATCTATTCTCTGTAGGAGAACTGTGGATATCAATAATCAAGCAGGAAGCATAACAGGATCATTGTTGTTGACCACTTATCCGTGAACTCGAATGTTGGAGAATATGCCCTAGTATGCCTCAACCTTCTCTGAATAGTATGTTTTGTCAAGGTGGCATGTAAAGTTATAAAACGGGGATGCCTTTTATACCGCATTCACACCTTACGGTGGGCAGCAGCGGCACTCCCGTCAGGAGAAGACGCACCAGGGGAAGGAGGTCGGTGCCGTCACAACTTCCGGTGTGAACAGGGTTCTACCACAACAATACCAACAGCGGAGGCTGGTGTGGAGCAGCCAGTGGAGGACAGGGAGGCTGGACCATCTGCCCGGAGAGTACTGCGGTCAGCTGTGGCCAGGGCACGCCGACCAGCGAGCCCTGGTGGTGCAACCAAGAGGGGGAGATGGTGCCCCAGACGGTGACCACCCCCTTTACGTTGTACATGTCCCCTCCAATAAATGTGTTGTACCTATACCTTGCTGTCGCTTCCTCTGTTTGGGGACGTGGGGGGGGGGTTGCGTGCATCGTGCAGGGGGTCACCGGCAGTTTGGGGGCTCTGTGAATTCCCTGCCCAGTCGACAGGGCCAGAGGCTAGACCAGCGATGCCTCATGCAGTTGAGGTGGCAGGAACAGATGTGCACTGGACCTGCTCATGCAAGCTGGCTTGTGTTGGCCAGGATGAGCACCAGCAGAGTGCTCAGACAGAGTCCTGCACAGTAGGACCTCACCAGCTCACCAGCAGGACCTCACCAGCAGAGCAGGCAGCCCAACCCTGGGGCACCAGCCAGAGGCAGGGCTGCTGTCTGTCTGCTCGGTGGATGGCCACTGCAGCCCTGCTCTTGGCTGGGGGTTGCCCTGGCAACACCATAGTGTTGCGGGCAATCCACCCACAATGCTATGGTGTCGGGGAGAGGGGACATCATGAAGCTGGACCGTGGGCCCTAGTAGCTGTCGGGTCTGTTTAAAACAGAATAGACCCAGGCATGGCTGCAAGTGGGCATATGCAGGGGTGCACCCCCGGACTTACTCCGGGGTTGTGAAACCCCATGTCCATGTGAAAATACCCACTGTCTCTCCCTCCCATGCCCTGATATTAGACTGCCTCTTAATTCAGCATGTATCTATATGCACAGTACATCTTCATTATAACATCTGGGATCTCAGACTTTTTTGTTATATTGAAGGATTCCTAAAAGCAAAAGATATATGTGTAACACACACACACACACCCCATCGGCCACTTGGAAAATTAGTTTAAAGCTCCACAGGTCAGATAGGAGCTGGAAACGGTGGTGCATAAGGGGTGTGCTCAGCATGGAGAAAGGAAGGGGAGGGTCCACTCCAGATCATGTATAGGTGCCATGGATCCTCCATCCATATTCTCAAGAGCATATCCTCATCTCTGCTGCCTTCCTCCTGAGTGTGCTCCTTTAGTGCTTAAGAGTACGGTCTGGTTTCAGGGGCCAAAAAAGGGGGGAAATAAAAAGCAGTCATGGGCCAAATATGGTTCATGGGCTGGAGATTCCGCACCCCTGCTTTAACCTTTCTGACTGAGCCATCCTCTGGAATTCTTTTACTGGACTAATTACTGTAAGGCCCTAGCATACAGGTTGCTGGAGCACCAGCCTAGCTGCTGACATCACCACCTCCCAGGCCTGTTTCTACTGCCTACAGTCTCTCCTCCCTGACTTTTCCCAGTCTGAGTCTGGTCCCGCCTTCTGACTATCTTCCCTCTGGCCCTGCCTTGCCTCCCAGCTTCCTGATTGGGTACCAGCCAGTATATAAGGCATGCTGGTACCAACAGAAAGTTCCACACCCCACTTCTTGCTCTCCTCATGTTGCTCCCCACCCAACTGTGTTCCTGACTCCTTAACTCTTGGTGCCTTGCTCCCTTGTGTCTAGCCTCCTTTCTCTAGTCCTCTGCCCCCTTGTGCCTAGCCTTATGTTCTATCTAGCCCTCTTGCTTCTGTGTTCCTAGCCCTGTGTTCATGCCTCCTAGCCTCTGGCTTCCTAGTTCCTTGTTCCCTTGCTTCCTCATTTCCTGTACTCTTTGCGTGTACTCGATAGCGATGTTTTACAACTCTAGTTTTAAAAATAATGTGCGAGCCACTGGGCGCCGCTGTTTTCAATGGAGGCTGGCGACTTTCGGTGCATGTAAACACTCCCCGCAACTTTCTTAAGAGCGGATTTGTCAATCCGCTAAATTCCCCAGCTCGACTAAAAACACCCTTACTCTCCCGGAGATTGCAGAATGATGATGAGTACTCTCCCCAAGATTGGACAATGGCTGAGAGGTCTCCCCTTCTTCACTCCTATCCCTCTCCCTGGTTCCCAGGCCTGTCCTTTCCTTTTGCTGACCTGTCTCTGTGTGACAATTACTATTGCCAATTCTGTTAAATTCTGGAGAAATTTTCATTGTCTGGATCATTAAGTAAAAGGCATTCTTGGGTATCAAGAGCAAATTGAGACGCTGTAAATATGGCAAGACTTGACAAGAACTATAAAGAATAATTTTAAATTAATTTATTTCTTTACTGAATGTCCCCTCCAGCATGATGTGTGATGCAATTCAGCACATATTTCTTCAATACCCATGTTCTCTTTGACTGTCGTTTTTAAAATCAAACTCTACATTCAGCCCTATTGTTTCCTTTTGTCAGGATTCCGGGCACGGAGATTGAGTGAGTCAGAGCTGTGCTAAGTGTAAGGTCCAGTAGGTCAGTCTGCAAAGTGGTGAGGTAGGGTAGCACTAGCACAGGGAGAGTCATGAGCAGGAAGAAAGCTGGGTCAAGAGTCATGGATATCTGAGGTACATCTATTCTATATCAGGAGGCAAACAAGAGTTTATAGTCCAGAGTTGTGCAGGCTCAGTGTGGGTAGTCAGTCCTGAGGTAGGGTGGAAGGCAGAAGTGAGCAGAGCAAGGTAGAGAAAGCGGATCAGGGGCCATCAGGAACAGGGAAGCAAGACCAGGAGGAACCAAGGCCTAAGCAAAGGGATTAAGGACCAAGAACAGAAGAGACGAGGAACAAGGCTGATAGCACAATGGAATGCAGTCCAGGTCACTGGCTGACAGCTCTTACAGCACCATGTTACTGCCAAGGAAGTTATCTACTGAGTTCCTACCAATCAGAGTGCAGAACAGACCTAGCTGGTCAGAGTTCCTGCGATAGGGCAGCGCTAGTGAGGCTTAAGGCCTGGAACTTCTGCCTGGAACAATCAGGTTAAAGAATCTCTCTGGGGTACAGCAGACCCTAAATCAGATCCTATGGAACCTGTTAGCCAGACTCCTAACACAGAGTTTCCCAAACTGTGGGTCGGAACCCCAAAGGAAGTACAATTCCCTTGGTAGTTGTCTTGATATACTTTGCATGTCTTTATTGCTAATGGAATTATATTTTAGATGAACAGGCCGATCTAATGCGTTGAAAAACGCGCTTTGAGAAAAGTCATGTGTGGGGTGTTTAGACAAACCGAAAGTCGCTGGCCATCATTGGAATTGTGACTTGCACATTATTTTTAAAAGGTCTTTCAAATATGTTTTAAAAAATAATGTGTGAGCCACGATTCCATTGATGGCCGGCAACTTCCGGTTCATCTAAACGCCACTCACGCAACTTTTCTCAAAGCGCGTTTTTCAATATGCTAGATCGGCCCATTTGTCAGCACCAAAATCTGTTTTGCCAGTTCATCATTGGCCATTGAGTGTCTTGCAGAGTCCAAGTCTGTCTTCAAGTCAGAGCATCCAAAGGTACCAGAAGCTTTCCAGTAAAACCAAAAGAACTAGTTTAGTGTAAGTAAGTGTAAGAGACTCCATTGAAATTCCCTTTGGGTGTGAACTTGGATAAGATAGTGTGAATTTTTCATAACTTGGCATACCCTTAAAGAGCCAGTTTTATAGCCCTACTTATTATGCAATAAATATGCAGAGCAGGTATATTACTCCTACCGCATAGACAGCAGCAGTGCTTGCTTTCCCACCTCACTGTTTGCTAAGTGTGGTCTTTGCTGAAATCAAGATATATTACATCCACGGCGTTCCCATCATCCACTAAACTAGTAATTCAATCAAAAAAGGAAATAAGTTTAGTCTGGCATGACTTATTCAAAATGATCTGGGGATTGTAGTTGATCACAAACTGAACATGAGTCAGCAGCGTGATACAGCTGCAAAAAAGGCTCATGCAATTTTAGGCTGCATTAACAGAAGCATCGTTTCCAAGTCACGAGAAGTAATAGTTCCACTCTATTCTGTGCTAGTCAGACCTCATCTGGAGTACTGTGTCCAGTTCTGGGCACTGAACTTTAAGAAGGACATTGACAAACTGGATTGGAACGGGTTCAGAGGAGGGTGAAAAAGATGGTATGGAGTCTGAAAACCAAGTCCTATGAGGAAAGGTTGAAGGAGCTGGTCATGTTTAGCCTGGAGAAAAGAAGACTAAGGGGAGACATGATAGGAGTCTTCCACTACCCTGAAGGGTTGTCCCAGAGAGGATGGCAAAGACTTGTTCTCTCTTGCCCCTGAAAGCAAGACTAGAAATAATGGGATCAAATTACAACAATGCAGATTTTGGTTGAACAATGGGAAGAACTTTTTAATGGTAAGAGCAGTCTGACAGTGGAACAAATTGCCAAGGCTCTCCTTCGCCAGTGGTAAGGCTCTCCTTCGCCGGTGGTTTTCAAACAGAGACCGGACAGCCATCTGTGGGGGATGCTGTAGCTTCAGATCTCCTGTACTGAGCAGGGGGTTAGACTAGATGACCTCTGATGTCCCTTCCAACTTTATGATTCTGCGATTCATTCGCTGCAGAAGGCTAGGTCAGCTTCAAGACTTGGCCATTCTGTGGAAGCTTCCAATTCCATATCAACATGATGGTAGGTTTTGCAATATGGACTCTTGTCTCTTGGAAAAGGAAACCACCAAAGTCATTCTGCAAAGGCCACCAAACAGCTGTTTGATGGTAATGACTTCCAGTCTGGGTCTGGCTTTGAACTATCGACCTAAAGCTCTGTATCTCATTAGCAGCTCTTTGAATTTCTTAGGCACCCTACTTCAGACTATTTTATTGCTGTGAAACATTAGTCTAATAAAAAAGCCAAACATTCCAAGCAACAGACATCCAAACTAATGAAGCCTGGTTTCTTAATGGAGGCCGATGCCCAATATAAGTCATTGGGATTTTCTGGATATAAAAAAGGCCATATCTCCCCTCCAGGTGCACCTGTTGTTATGAAATGTGGGGTGCCTAGTTGCCTTGGAGCCATCTGTCCCTGTATCAACTTTGGTTGAAATTGGCCTATGGGATTAAAGGTTATTATCATTTATTATTTATTTTATTTTATAGATTTATATGCCGCCCCTCCTGCCTCAGGAAGCTCAGGGTGGCATATAAATCACAATAAAATACAATAAAAACATGAACAGTAGTAAAATCATATAAATATCAATAAAAACATTTAAAAATACAAAAAGTGTGCTATAACTTTTTATGAGAGGGTTCGGGGTGCGATGTCACCAATATGCTGATGATACTCCACTGTACCTCTCTTTTTCAGCTGACCCAGACCCTGCTGTCTCATTGCTATCCCAGTGTCTGGAGGCCGTGGCGGAATGGATGTGGCAGAGTAGACTGAAGCTCAACCCCGATAAGACGGAGGTGATGGTGGTGGGGAGAGTGAGGGAGGTGTCGGCCCCCCTAATTGGGGGGGTTCACCCTCCTATAGCTCAGCAGGTTCGGAGTCTGGGGGTGATATTGGACTCAGATCTCCACCTGGAGCAACAGGTGGAGGTAGTGGCGAAGGCGGCCTTCCACCAGTTATATCTGGTGCGGAGGCTGTGTCCGTACGTCTCCGGGCCGAACCTGGCCTCCCTCATCCATGCCTTNATTGGGGAACACTTTTGCTTGTGTAATCATTTTATTTTTATTTTCAAATTCACAAGCAACGACCATTTTTTGAAGTACATAGAGAACTGGCTACTGATCTACTTTCAGCAGCATCTGCATGGCTCCTGGCCTCAGAAAGACTCAGACCGTTCACAGTATGAAATGAAGGAAACACCATCTAAATTACTTTGCAGGTCATTCAATAACACTAGGTTCACTTGTGTGCCATTTAATACATCTACTGGACAGCTTCATAACAGGTTTCCTTCAGTTTGTCTTTCGCTCAGCTCTGTACGTCTGACTTTATTGATGCTCCAAGGTATGACTAAGCATAAAACTTTCAGTATGTGAACTCCTTATTTCTCCAGCCCATCACATTTTAGAGCACAGTCCATCAACTGTTCACTTGACTGTACAGTTCATACATTTCTAGAAGCACTTAACTTTAAGATCACAGTCTACCTATGAAATACACAAGGACAGTTCCTGCTGCTTGGATGACCTTGCTTCATCAGCTAGAAGTGTAAGAGTTATATCTTTGAACTGTTCCGTTGTTTTCTTTCATTTGAGCAACTGTACAAAGGATTTGGAGGTGTTGAGCGGGGTGGTTCAGGGCTCTGTCCTTAGCCTGGGACTGTTCAACATCTTTATTATTGACTTGGATAAGGGAGTAGGGGGAATGCTTAATAAATTTGCAGATGACAAAAAACTGGGAGGGATAGCCAACACCTTAGAAGACAGAAATAAACTTCAAAATGATCAAGTTGGAAAACTGGGCTGAAACAAAAGTTCAACAGAGATAAATGTAAAGTTCTGCATTTAGGTAAGAAAAATAAAATGTACAAATATAAAATGGGGGATACCTGACTTGGCAGCAATACATGTGAAAAGGATCTAGGGGATGTAGCTAATCACAAGCTGAGCATCAGTCAGCAGATTGATGTAGCTGCAAAAAAGGCTCATGCAATTTTAGGCTGCATTAACAGAAGCATCGTTTCCAAGTCACGAGAAGTAATAGTTCCACTCTATTCTGTGCTGGTCAGACCACATCTGGAGTACTGTGTCCAGTTCTGGGCACTGAACTTTAAGAAGGACATTGACAAACTGGATTGGAACGGGTTCAGAGGAGGGCGAAAAAGATGGTATGGAGTCTGAAAACCAAGTCCTATGAGGAAAGGTTGAAGGAGCTGGTCATGTTTAGCCTGGAGAAAAGAAGACTAAGGGGAGACATGATAGGAGTCTTCCACTACCCTGAAGGGTTGTCCCAGAGAGGATGGCAAAGACTTGTTCTCTCTTGCCCCTGAAAGCAAGACTAGAAATAATGGGATCAAATTACAACAATGCAGATTTTGGTTGAACAATGGGAAGAACCTTTTAATGGTAAGAGCAGTCTGACAGTGGAACAAATTGCCAAGGCTCTCCTTCGCCAGTGGTAAGGCTCTCCTTCGCCGGTGGTTTTCAAACAGAGACCGGACAGCCATCTGTGGGGGATGCTGTAGCTTCAGATCTCCTGTACTGAGCAGGGGGTTAGACTAGATGACCTCTGATGTCACTTCCAACTTTATGATTCTGCGATTCATTCGCTGCAGAAGGCTAGGTCAGCTTCAAGACTTGGCCATTCTGTGGAAGCTTCCAATTCCATATCAACATGATGGTAGGTTTTGCAATATGGACTCTTGTCTCTTGGAAAAGGAAACCACCAAAGTCATTCTGCAAAGGCCACCAAACAGCTGTTTGATGGTAATGACTTCCAGTCTGGGTCTGGCTTTGAACTATCGACCTAAAGCTCTGTATCTCATTAGCAGCTCTTTGAATTTCTTAGGCACCCTACTTCAGACTATTTTATTGCTGTGAAACATTAGTCTAATAAAAAAACCAAACATTCCAAGCAACAGACATCCAAACTAATGAAGCCTGGTTTCTTAATGGAGGCCGATGCCCAATATAAGTCATTGGGATTTTCTGGATATAAAAAAGGCCATATCTCCCCTCCAGGTGCACCTGTTGTTATGAAATGTGGGGTGCCTAGTTGCCTTGGAGCCATCTGTCCCTGTATCAACTTTGGTTGAAATTGGCCTATGGGATTAAAGGTTATTATCATTTATTATTTATTTTATTTTATAGATTTATATGCCGCCCCTCCTGCCTCAGGAAGCTCAGGGTGGCATATAAATCACAATAAAATACAATAAAAACATGAACAGTAGTAAAATCATATAAATATCAATAAAAACATTTAAAAATACAAAAAGTGTGCTATAACTTTTTATGAGAGGGTTCGGGGTGCGATGTCACCAATATGCTGATGATACTCCACTGTACCTCTCTTTTTCAGCTGACCCAGACCCTGCTGTCTCATTGCTATCCCAGTGTCTGGAGGCCGTGGCGGAATGGATGTGGCAGAGTAGACTGAAGCTCAACCCCGATAAGACGGAGGTGATGGTGGTGGGGAGAGTGAGGGAGGTGTCGGCCCCCCTAATTGGGGGGGTTCACCCTCCTATAGCTCAGCAGGTTCGGAGTCTGGGGGTGATATTGGACTCAGATCTCCACCTGGAGCAACAGGTGGAGGTAGTGGCGAAGGCGGCCTTCCACCAGTTATATCTGGTGCGGAGGCTGTGTCCGTACGTCTCCGGGCCGAACCTGGCCTCCCTCATCCATGCCTT
>QEPC01009887.1:898671-911646 GCA_003113815.1 Sphenodon punctatus | reverse complement strand
GCCGAACCACAGCCCAGGGTCAATGCTGCCGTCCGTCACGTCTGTTTGGCAACCCCCCCTCCCGGAGGGGGCGGGACCGCACGACGCAGCCACACGGCCCCGCCCCCTGCACTCCCCGGTGGCCTGCCCTCCCTGAGACAGGCAGCTGCAGCGGCCTATCTGGCCGCTGCCACCGCCCGCCACCAGGACTCCGGAACGTGGTGAAGGTAAGGTAACAGACGTTACTTTTCCTTCACCGCATTCTGGATTCCCCCTAGCCACGCTTTGTTCACCGCTGTGGTGCGGGAGAACAAAGCATGGTTAGGTTCACTGCGGGGGTGGTTGACTGAGGTGAACATCTGGATGCGAGCAAACAGACGTTCACCTACGTTCACCCCCCCTGAGGTTGACTGAGGTGATTTCAGACAACGTAACATCTGAAATCATCCATAGTTCCCGGTGAAGCCAACCAGAGTTGAAAGCTTGCTTAGGGAAGGGCTGCGTTTCACCCAATAAGCCCCTATTATGGTTCCTTTCTTTCCAAGTTAGAAAACGTTCCTAGCTGTCAACCCTGCAAACACTGCTGGATCCAGGGAGGTTGGGACCCTGTACGAATTGGTGGTGTGGGTCCCCTCCTAATCTAGGAATGTTTGATGGATACATATTGACTCCCCCGTTAGGAAAAGGGAAATGTTACTGTCATTAATTGTTTATGTTCACTAAAACTCGGCATCGCCTTTGTGGGGTTGGGAATCCCTGATTGCAGCAGGCCTGTGTAGATTATGCATATTTTGTCCTTTCTGCTTTATTCTTTGGCTCCATGTGTTGGGTCTTCCCTCCTGAATAGCCGTGGGCCTTATTTTCCACCAGCACTTCTCACGCTCATGGAGTTATTTCCACATGTATTCCTGGAGTCTGTGTATTGGATGGAGGGGACCTGACACGGCCAGCATATGAGCCCCTGTGAGGTCACACCATCTGCACTTGCCTGTATCCAACCCTGCTGCTGCAAACTGGATTTCAGGTTGCCACCTTTTGCAGTTTGACCCTGAGACTCCCACCTTGGTCTATGGGAAATTCTGAGTCAAACTGCAAGAGGTGGCAAACCCTAAGTCTGGACTAGAGGAAAACCTCAAGCTGCGTTCTTCCTGCCTCTGACATTAGTATAACCACAAATAAAGATACTGCTTACATGCTAACAGGTTTTTTGGTGATGCAGAAGACCGAGCAGAATGTAGGTATGTGACGGAGAAGGTCTTTTGACTCAGCAGGTACTATTTACAAGAATTTATTTATTTATTTATTTAATAAATTTTTACCCCGCCCCTCCTGAAAGGGCGGGTACAGGGGACACAAGATTCAGGGAGTATAAAATATGGAATTAATGGGAAAAGTCTAGTTGACCTCCACATAGAAAGCGGAGAATCAGGAATACTCTTTGTGTGTACTTGAAGTTGATAGCGATGTTTTACAACTCTAGTTTTAAAAATAATGTGTGAGACACTGGGCGGCCCATTTGCCAGTTTGCCAAAGACCCTAGATGCCAATTTTAGTGAAGAACTACAAAGCAACCTCTTATCTGGAAGCCCCTCACTTTAGCAACTTCTTCTGCATATATTCTGGTCCTCTCTGCTAACTGGAAGACCAAGAACTCTATGGATTCTGCTTAGCCCTGCAGGGTCTTCTGAA
Source organism: Sphenodon punctatus (assembly GCA_003113815.1). Classification (NCBI taxonomy): domain Eukaryota; kingdom Metazoa; phylum Chordata; class Lepidosauria; order Sphenodontia; family Sphenodontidae; genus Sphenodon; species Sphenodon punctatus. The sequence continues at coordinate 909,978 of QEPC01009887.1, read as the reverse complement.
GCCTCAGTACTGCAGTAACAGACAGGGCTGGACTAGTTTTCTTATTTTGGGTACCCAGTTGGCATCTCCTCCTCCTTGAAATTCCAGTGGGGAGGGGGGGGGCTGTTCCTGCTCCCTGCCAATCTGATTGGTGGAGAACTGAAGTCCAGAGGTTGGCTCCTGGACTTGCCTTCTAGGGTGGCACCCTAGAGTGGCTCACCCTGTCCAATGTGTAGCCCCTCAACCAGTCTAGCTGCAAACATTTGGGATGCTGGTACGTACTGTCAGCTGAGGGGGGGCCGTACTTCTCATCTCCCCATCATAAGTTTTTAAATCAGTTTCTGAAGATCATACTAGTACTTTACTTACGCATAGGTTACTTGCAGTCATTATTTTACTCATCATATGTTAATGCATATTAAGAAAGAAAAATTCTTGTAGTTTTCTTGATCATATCCCCTGCTTTGGGGGGCATGGTACAATTGTACCCCATTCCCCTCCCCTGGGCCCTGCCCCATCTCTTCAGGCCTGCATTCAACCGTCTGGAAGGGGAAAGAGTGATTTTCTCTAAGGGCATTTTCAGACAAGACACTCTCCATCCACTACCTACCCACTATACATGTTGAAGGACACCCATAGGGCAACACTGCAGCCCTGCAACATGTATAGCAGGTGGGTAGTGGGTGGAGAGTGTCTTGTCTGAAAACACCCTAAACTATTGCAAGAGCTCTTTTCAAGAAACTTGGGTTGTTAGAGTTAGTGCAGGGTGGACGATTTGAGCTTGTCTGTATGACCACTTAACTCACTTAACTGTGGGGTTAATGGGATTATGATTAAATAAAGATTTTTTTTCTGCTCATGGAAAAGCTCTGCTTTGCAGCAGTTTTCAGAACACTGATTGTCACAGGAGATATAACTCTGCTGCAAATTAGTTGCAGAGCTGTTGTTCATGTATACACTTGCCCTCGAGTGAGGTCTGCATTCACTTCACATTCCGCCTCATTTAGTTCAATTAAAAGGCATATTCTATGATGCCTCTCTGGAAGGCAATTCATACCACTACCAGGGAAAGGAATGACTACCATTCCTATCTACTAGAGGTGGCCAAAGTTTCCAGCTCCAAAAGCTGCATGCCAAAATCATCATATGACTGAGAAGCACAAGACACACACACACACACGTCTGCACACATAAGCCTCTTCTGCTTCATGTTTGGCTAGAGGAGCCAATGCTCTCTGGTCTTGGTTGCTGAGACTCGGCATATTCACACAAGAGCCTCTCCACCCCCACCCCACCCACTATACATGTCACAGGGCACCCATAGGGCAACACTGCAGTCCTTCAACATATATAGTGGGTGGAGAGTGTCTTGTGTTAAAATGCCCTTAGGTGCAATAAAGTAAGACTCAGGACTATTAAGGCAGCACGGGGCCCAGGACCAGCCCTGGCTGAGAGCTGCACTTGAACTACCCAAGAGCAACATGTGGTCAATCACAGTTGGCCACCCTTACTACATACTCTCTGCTGAGTGGTAATTAGCTACTGAATAAATACCACTGCAATTGACCCTTCGCGCGCCCCCCCCATGCCGACGATGGCTAATTTGCTGCGCCCCCTCGCCCTGTGGGAGACGAGGCAGGGCAAACCAGGTGGAGGGTCTCTCCTCTCCTTCCCCGCGGGCGCACGGGTTCGCTCGCGGGGGGAGGGGGCATGAGGGACGGCCGTGCTCTTTTGCATTGGCTCAGCCGGTGTTGCTAGGCAGCCCTGGCAGGGGTTTTAGTTTGGACGCAAAGAGTGCGCACGGAGATTGGAGCGTCACCCCACCAGGGGCGGCGCTTAGGGAATTGAGCACCGTTTGCCTCCTCAGTCAGAGGCGGCGGCAGCAGTCAAAGAAGCACGCTCTGTGTTGCACTCCCGGCGGTTTAAGCAAGACCCCCCCCTGCCCCCTCTTCCAATGCTTCGGGGCTCTGTGGGTTTCCGGGTAGGGTTCCTTGCACCGGAAGCTACCTTTTCTGCCCCTGCTGTCGTCAGGAGAGGGATGAAGTACAAGCCATGGGGGTGAGGAAGAAGGTGGCAAAAAAGCAGTCACACCACCGCCGTGACACCTGTCGGCCCCTACACCCATCTCAGGGGCAGGGGCTTGAGGAGACCCAGGCAAATCCTGGACAGGTAGATGAGGGGATAAAACCACCGGGAGGTGCACAGCCCGCTGGGGAGGGAGGCTCTCATGCCTCAGGAACTGCCCCCTCGGTGCCATCACTACAGGACCGCCTAGCAGGCAGCGAGGCCTTGCTGCGGAGCATGGCGGGGAATGGGGGACACCAGTCAGTTTTGGGGGGGTGCCTTTGTAGGGGGCATACTGGTTCCCCAGAAACAGAATGAGTCAGCGTGTCTGGTGGGGCCACGGCCACCACCGTGAGGTTAATCCCCCCGGTGAGGTTCCTCAAGGACCCCCCAGCACCGAGGCACGTGAGAGCGGACCCTCAGGTGGGATGGGCCGCAGGGGGCCCCGCTGGGTCTGAATCAGCTGTGCTGCCAGGTGCTGTGGTAGAACTCGGCATGGGTGCCACTAGCCCGCCCTAACATGGCTGCGCAGGGTAGTAGTGTAGCCGCGGGGCTCCCAGCCCCCCCCGGCTACAAGTGGGACAGGCTCTTCAGGTATGGTCTTTCCCAGGCGCCACAGCAGCCCAGTAGGAACTAGATATGAGGCGGTACCTTCCCCCGGGGGTGGGATACATGGCGGCGTCATCACCCATAGGAGCACACCTGCTGTCAGACACTCGGGAGAAGATCTGAAAGGGCGAATTCATAGACCTGTTCACCCTGCTGTTCAGGGATCTGAGTGTAGATCCATCGGACCCAGAGGACAAGGAGGAGAAGGAGTGCTTCAAGCGCCCAAAGGCTGATAAGAATTGGTCCAATTGAACCGTGGCTTTCACCATTTACCATGGAGTGGTGATCCAGGCTTACCCCACCCAGGCGGCGAAGCTCGTTAAATACACGGACACTGTCCATCATGCTTATGAGTCCGGCCCCCCCAGGACGTGGCTCCGATATGACGAAGTCTTTTGGCACCAGGCGGCGTTCGCCCAGGGTATGAGGTGGGACAAGCATGCACCTGATCTCTGATTGGATTTCATGGCGGATGCAGCCAATGCCCCTAGGTCTGATAGCAGACATCTCCTGCCAAAAGGTGTCGTCGCCCCTGCTAACGATCTTTTTCATGGCGAGGCGAGGCGAACAGCGGGCACACAGGCGGGCCAGTGCTGGGAGTTGCCCGGCTCGGGAAATGCTCCCGGCCAAGAACGCGGTTTGGATGTTCAGTTGTTTGGTTCAAAACCCGAGTTTGGATTCAGTTATTTGGTTTGGCGGAGTTCGGGTCAGCCGAACATTTGAAATAGCGCTATCGATACCGATATCGATACCGAATTCAAAGGGGGTTTTTTTTTGTATCAGTATCATTTGGCCCTGAGACCCCCTGGTGCCAGAAGTCTGCTCCTCAGCTGCCTCCCCCTTCTAGTCACATTTTTCCCACCCGAATGGTCACGTTTTTCCTGCCCCGAACTCATCCGAACTCACCCGAACACAACCAAACTGTTCAGTCATGTTCGAGTTCGTTTGAACGTTTGGTTCGGTCATCCGAGCAGACCGAGTTCAGTCCAAACTCCGAACATCCGAACCACATTTGCACATCCCTACCCAGCGGACGTGCAGGTTCCGGCATTCCTGTCCCAACTATTCCGGACTCCACAACACCGCAGCCTGCCCTAGGGCAAGGACTGAGTCCAAGGGGAGACCCCTCCCTGGACCACCAGGTAGAGGGGGGCAGGGAGGCGTGGGGAAGACAACCCGGGCAAAGGGCCCCAACCCTAAGTAATGTGGCCCGGCTGGCATCGGCCCTAGAATTACACCCGGATCAGACCGAGGTAACCTACATAGTTGAGGGTTTCTGGGATGGGTTCCGTATACCAGCGGGGGAGGTGGAATCCCACAAAGCCACACCCAATTTAAAATCGATGATTGGGATGGAGTCTGTGGTGCAAGAAAAAATTGGCAAGGAGTGAGCAGAGGGCAGAATAGCCAGCCCATTCCCTTCCCTCCCTTTCCCTAATATGATAGTGTCACCACTAGGAGTGGTCCCCAAGAAGTCCCCTGGGGAGTTTTGGATATGAGAGATGGTGTATCATCCTAAAGGGGGGGTCAGTCAATGACGCCATCCCTAAAAAACTGTCAACAGTCCGCTATGCATCATTTAGTACGGCAGTGGCCTTAGTGAAGTGCCATGGTACCAGGGCCCTCTTGGCGAAGTGCGACGTGAAGTCTGCTTTCTGCCTTCTCCCGGTCCACCCAGACAGTTTCCACCTCCTGGGTTTCCAGTTCCAAGGCCAGTTCTATTTTGATAAGGCCATACCCATGGGCTGCTCGATTTCGTGCTTGGCGTTCGAACGATTTAGTTCGCTGGTCGAGTGGGTTGTCAAGCAGCGCGCGGAGGAAGGGGACATCACCAAATACTTGGATGATTTCCTGTTCATGGGTTGTGCAGGTACCAGTGAGTGTCTGAGGATGATGGAGACCTTTCAGGAAGTGACGAACAGCTTAGGCATCCCCTTAGCCCAGGAAAAAACTTTGGGCCCAGCCACAGCATTGCAGTATTTGGGTATCGAACTGGATACAAGTGGTGGGGGTGTCCTGGCTCCCGGGGGGCAAATTAGCAGACATTCAAGCAAAAATTGGTCTATGCTTGTGGCTCCCAAGGTGACAGTTCGGCAGCTCCAGTCCCTGGTAGACAGCCTGAATTTCGTCTGCAGGGTGGTTGCACCAGGCAGGGCTTTCCTGTCACGCCTGCATACCAAACTGACGGGCGTACTTCAGCCTCATTATCACATTAGGGTCATGCGGGAGATGAGGGCCGACCTGCAGACATGGGCCTCGTTCCTCGCCGATTTCAACAGAGTGAGCATATGGAGACTCACTTCTGGTCAAGGCTGAGCTCCAGGTTCACTCCGATGCAGCCGGAGGAATGGGATTTGGGGGTAGTCTTTAGGGACAGATGGTGCAGGGCTCCTTGGCCACCCACTTGGAAGGAGGATGGGGTGACTAGGAACCTCACGTTCCTGGAGCTCTATCCCGTTGTCCTGGCAGTCCATTTGTGGATGGCGGATACAGTGCTTTTCTGGTGTGACAACCAGGCTGTGGTGCACATCATTAACGCCCAGTCATCGCGTTCCCCCAGGGTCATGGGGCTAGTGAGGGCATTTGTGCTTACATGCTTGCAACACAACATACTCTTTCAGGCCAAGCATGTACCGGGTGTTGATAACGGAGGGGCTGATGCCCTCTCTTGCTTCCAGATGGAGCGGTTTCGCTCGCTCACACCTGGAGCCAGACCGAATCCGGAGCCATTACCCTGGTGGGTATGGACCCTTGGATCCTAGAGTTGTGCTACACCATCCAGGGATCCTTGGCACCCCTAACCAAGGCCACATACACAAGGGCTTTCAGTGAATTCCAAAGTTACCTTTTTCCCAAGGTTGTGACCAGAGTTTTCCCATCCCGGAGGACCAATTGCTCCAGTTCATGCTTCCCCTAAGGCATCAGGGGGCAGCAGTGGGTACCATCGGGATTAAGTTGGCGCATTAGCTTTTATGAGCCAGCTAGCTGGCCACCCACCACGGATAAGGGATTTTTTTCCAGGCGCATGATGGAGGCATGGGCAAGGGAGCGGGGGTCCTCCTCCAACAGCAGGCCCCTCATAGCACCTCAAGTGCTGGCGGACATGTGCGGAACCCTCCCCCGCATCTGCAAAAATGAGGGCGAGACCAGGTTGTTCACGGCAGTGTTCGTAGTGGCCTTTTTCGGGACTTTTAGGGTCAGTGAAGTGGTAGCAGACTCAACCAGGGACGAGTCAGTCAGGGCGGTGGTCATTGTGGATGTCAGGTTAGAAGAGCAGGTGGTCATTTTTCACCTGCGCTGCCCAAAGACAGACCAGAGAGTGAAGGGGCGCACAGTACGCCTGGCTCGAGTGGGATCCGTGGTGGTATGCCCGGTTCAGGCACTTTCGCAATACCTGGCGGTGCGTCCGTCCCTCCTGGGCTTGCTGTTTCATCATGCAAATGGTAGTGTCTTGACTAGGTACTAGTTGACAGCGGTAATGCAGGCTGCACTTACTGCCCTTAACCTCCCAGCAGGCCTTTTTGGAACCCACTCCTTTAGGATAGGAGCTGCTAGTTTTGCCACATCGGCAGGATTGCCAGAGAGGGAGATCCGGGCCATAGGCAGGTGGTGCTCTCGGGCATACCAAGCATACATCAGAGCCCCCCTGCCCGCAGTTCAACAGTAACATTTGTCTATTCTTCCCAGGTGCCCCCCTGCGGCAAAGGAGCCTGGTGTGGATTGTGGGCCACAGCCTGGTACACTGGGCTGGCAAAGCTGCAAGGAATTCACACTGGGGGACACAGCTGGGGTTGTTGGCCTATGCGCAGATCTGTTGGATGGGCCGCAGAGGCATGCAGTGGCGTCAGTTGATCCCCACTCTAAGGGCGCTTTTAGACGAGACAAATTTGCGCCTGGTTGGTAAAAAAATGCCCGTGTTTTCATGCTCGTTTAAACACCTAAACCGTTTTAAATGCGCATTTGCCATGATCGTGTAAAAGTCCAGACCATTTTGAACGTGTTTTTTAAATGCACATTTTTTAAAACCGGTTTTGGCACCCCCCGATCATCAAAGAGGCTCAAAACCGGTTTTAAACAATGCACATTATTTAAAAACCACATTCAAAACGATTTGGGCTTTTACACGATAATGACAAATGAGCATTTAAAACGGTTTAGGTGTTTAAACGAGCATGAAAACACGGGCATTTTTTTACCCACCATGCGCAAATTTGTCTCATCTAAAAGCGCCCTAAGAAGCGTAAAAGGGGTTTACCGGTCAGATATCCTGGTAATCTATTTAGGGGGAAATGGCCTGGTGCGGGTGAAGGGAGTCCAAATGTTGATGGACATCCGGAATGACATCTGGTGGTCAAGCATATGTTCCCAGGGGCAATGGTAGTGTGGACCAATCTGGTTGAGCAGGTGTCGTGAGGCACTGGGGTCCTGCCTCAAAAAATTGACAAGACCAGGAAGGCCATCAACAAGGAGACTGAGCACTGGCTACGGGAATTGGGTGGTGCTACGATTGGGCACCAGGCCATTTCGCACTGGAAACTAGATCTGTATAGGGAAGACGGGGTACACTTGCCCGCAGTTGGGAATGAGTGGTATTTGTTAGTGTTGAAAGAGAAGTTGCAAGAATTGTTGAGTGGTGGACTTGATTAGGGGTGTGGGGGTCGGGCCCATCTGGTTGGGTCTGGCGGACCCTTAGTGGCAGGGGTTCAGCACCAGATTTAGGTTAGGTTATAGTCAGATTATGAGGCATCTCCGTAAGAGATGGGGGGTGACACCTACCGTAATTGCAGGGTATGGCAAGCGGTGGAGTCAACCCCCTGGGAGATGTGATTGCGAGGGCAGTAGGGACATGTACTGTCCCCAGCTTGAGGGCACTATCCTCCTTCCTCCGCCTCGGAAGGGGGCCCTGTCCCCCTCCCAATAGCCAATCGTAAGGGAGGGGGAGACGTGTTAAGTAGTTAATAGAGGTTGGTACCGGATGATATATGGGGCCAATCCCTGGGTTGAGTTATTGGTTATGTGAGGTGCTGGACCCAAATCACAGAAGTGATTCCCCCCACCATTTCTAATTCGGAGCTAGGTTAATTTGAATAAAGAGTGCACTCCCCAATACTTGTGTCCTGTCTCATTGGGGAGTGCGCCGGCAATTAATCACCCTTTAGTAAGGTGGATGTGTACATAGCCCTTAGCCCATAGTCCCTTTTCCTATTCCCCTTTTACATCTTCCCTTATACTGTTTCATGTAGTTGCTGTTGTTGTAGCTGCAGTAGCTCTCTCTGCTCAGCTTTCCTGCAAACCCAAGTGTCAGTGAAATAATTGGATTAAGTGTTGGCATCTTCCCACCCAGGTAAAGCAGAGACTGACATGGCATGCATAAACCCCAGAGCAAACTCTAGGGGGGGGGGGGGTTTGTCTAAAATGTAGTGTCGGGGGGTCCTTTCTTTTTAAAACAACAGAATAATGCCTGTTACCTACGATGTTACATATTTAGGGCCAAATTCTTAACTGGCACAAATCAAAGTAGCTCCAATAAAGTCAAGGGATCTCTGTGTGTTGATTTAGACTAGCTCTTTTGAATATGAAGAGATCTGCCTAAAACGGGGGTGGAGGGACCATCTCCCTCCAAGGGGTCACTTTGAAAATTAGTACAAGCTGCTCCAAGGGCCACATAAAAGTTGGGGGGGGGGAATTAGAGTGTTTAAGGGGTGCACTCATGGATCTGTGCCATGGATCTGTCCCTTATCCTTGTGTAAACATCTTCACCTCTGCTCCCTTATCCTGAGTTCAGTCTATAAATGTTTGGGGGGGTAAGAACTGGATCCAGGGGCAAGATCCTGGAACTGAAAAGGGGCAAATAAAACGTAGCTGTGGGCCACATTCCGCCCCCAGGGCCTGAGATTCCCCCCCTGGTCTAGAATTACCAGTCTTCATGGGCTTACCTGAGCGAACAAAAAGATCTTTTAAACACAGTGGTTTGGCTAACTCCATAAGCTGTGGCCAGGTAACTCAAGAGCTCTTCAGCTTAGAAAAGAGATGGTTGAGGACAGGGGAGAAATAATAGAGGTTTGCAAAATCATAAGTGGGGTAGAGAAAATGGATAAGGAGCTGTTATTTACCCTCTCTCGACATACTAGAATGAGAGGACACCCNAGCCAGCCCATTCCCTTCCCTCCCTTTCCCTAATATGATAGTGTCACCACTAGGAGTGGTCCCCAAGAAGTCCCCTGGGGAGTTTTGGATATGAGAGATGGTGTATCATCCTAAAGGGGGGGTCAGTCAATGACGCCATCCCTAAAAAACTGTCAACAGTCCGCTATGCATCATTTAGTACGGCAGTGGCCTTAGTGAAGTGCCATGGTACCAGGGCCCTCTTGGCGAAGTGCGACGTGAAGTCTGCTTTCTGCCTTCTCCCGGTCCACCCAGACAGTTTCCACCTCCTGGGTTTCCAGTTCCAAGGCCAGTTCTATTTTGATAAGGCCATGCCCATGGGCTGCTCGATTTCGTGCTTGGCGTTCGAACGATTTAGTTCGCTGGTCGAGTGGGTTGTCAAGCAGCGCGCGGAGGAAGGGGACATCACCAAATACTTGGATGATTTCCTGTTCATGGGTTGTGCAGGTACCAGTGAGTGTCTGAGGATGATGGAGACCTTTCAGGAAGTGACGAACAGCTTAGGCATCCCCTTAGCCCAGGAAAAAACTTTGGGCCCAGCCACAGCATTGCAGTATTTGGGTATCGAACTGGATACAAGTGGTGGGGGTGTCCTGGCTCCCGGGGGGCAAATTAGCAGACATTCAAGCAAAAATTGGTCTATGCTTGTGGCTCCCAAGGTGACAGTTCGGCAGCTCCAGTCCCTGGTAGACAGCCTGAATTTCGTCTGCAGGGTGGTTGCACCAGGCAGGGCTTTCCTGTCACGCCTGCATACCAAACTGACGGGCGTACTTCAGCCTCATTATCACATTAGGGTCATGCGGGAGATGAGGGCCGACCTGCAGACATGGGCCTCGTTCCTCGCCGATTTCAACAGAGTGAGCATATGGAGACTCACTTCTGGTCAAGGCTGAGCTCCAGGTTCACTCCGATGCAGCCGGAGGAATGGGATTTGGGGGTAGTCTTTAGGGACAGATGGTGCAGGGCTCCTTGGCCACCCACTTGGAAGGAGGATGGGGTGACTAGGAACCTCACGTTCCTGGAGCTCTATCCCGTTGTCCTGGCAGTCCATTTGTGGATGGCGGATACAGTGCTTTTCTGGTGTGACAACCAGGCTGTGGTGCACATCATTAACGCCCAGTCATCGCGTTCCCCCAGGGTCATGGGGCTAGTGAGGGCATTTGTGTACCAGGTGTTAATAATGGAGGGGCTGATGCCCTCTCTTGCTTCCAGATGGAGCGGTTTCGCTCGCTCACACCTGGAGCCAGACCGAATCCGGAGCCATTACCCTGGTGGGTATGGACCCTTGGATCCTAGAGTTGTGCTACACCATCCAGGGATCCTTGGCACCCCTAACCAAGGCCACATACACAAGGGCTTTCAGTGAATTCCAAAGTTACCTTTTTCCCAAGGTTGTGACCAGAGTTTTCCCATCCCGGAGGACCAATTGCTCCAGTTCATGCTTCCCCTAAGGCATCAGGGGGCAGCAGTGGGTACCATCGGGATTAAGTTGGCGCATTAGCTTTTATGAGCCAGCTAGCTGGCCACCCACCACGGATAAGGGATTTTTTTCCAGGCGCATGATGGAGGCATGGGCAAGGGAGCGGGGGTCCTCCTCCAACAGCAGGCCCCTCATAGCACCTCAAGTGCTGGCGGACATGTGCGGAACCCTCCCCCGCATCTGCAAAAATGAGGGCGAGACCAGGTTGTTCACGGCAGTGTTCGTAGTGGCCTTTTTCGGGACTTTTAGGGTCAGTGAAGTGGTAGCAGACTCAACCAGGGACGAGTCAGTCAGGGCGGTGGTCATTGTGGATGTCAGGTTAGAAGAGCAGGTGGTCATTTTTCACCTGCGCTGCCCAAAGACAGACCAGAGAGTGAAGGGGCGCACAGTACGCCTGGCTCGAGTGGGATCCGTGGTGGTATGCCCGGTTCAGGCACTTTCGCAATACCTGGCGGTGCGTCCGTCCCTCCTGGGCTTGCTGTTTCATCATGCAAATGGTAGTGTCTTGACTAGGTACTAGTTGACAGCGGTAATGCAGGCTGCACTTACTGCCCTTAACCTCCCAGCAGGCCTTTTTGGAACCCACTCCTTTAGGATAGGAGCTGCTAGTTTTGCCACATCGGCAGGATTGCCAGAGAGGGAGATCCGGGCCATAGGCAGGTGGTGCTCTCGGGCATACCAAGCATACATCAGAGCCCCCCTGCCCGCAGTTCAACAGTAACATTTGTCTATTCTTCCCAGGTGCCCCCCTGCGGCAAAGGAGCCTGGTGTGGATTGTGGGCCACAGCCTGGTACACTGGGCTGGCAAAGCTGCAAGGAATTCACACTGGGGGACACAGCTGGGGTTGTTGGCCTATGCGCAGATCTGTTGGATGGGCCGCAGAGGCATGCAGTGGCGTCAGTTGATCCCCACTCTAAGGGCGCTTTTAGACGAGACAAATTTGCGCCTGGTTGGTAAAAAAATGCCCGTGTTTTCATGCTCGTTTAAACACCTAAACCGTTTTAAATGC
>QEPC01009887.1:886367-897925 GCA_003113815.1 Sphenodon punctatus | reverse complement strand
TTCTGGGCGCTGCAATGCCTGCTGGGGGCTTTCTGCATGTAGTTGTTGTGCGTCCATGCAGCCCCCACGCACAGATTTAGCATGACTATCCTAATAAACGGGCAGGCACTCTTCCCTACCATGCTCTTGCACCAAACCACCCCATCCCCCCTTCTCAGTATCCCACTGCATGCAACCTAATCGATGGGACGCAGACATCTGGGCATACATTAGCCTTCATTCACCTGCACAGTGGGCTACGCATGCTCTGGGAGCCCGTCATGAGTGGGGGCTGCATGTCCAGTGAGTGGGGGCCATGTGGCTGGTGGGGGCAAACAACTAATAAAGGAGCTAGTGGCCTGCCACCTGATGTGGGCTATCGTCTCGTTTGTTAACACCCTAAGTCTTATTATTCTTGGTTCAAAGAAGGAAATAGGAGGAAAACAGAAAGTACCAGTTGTTAGGCACAACGTGCAGCAGTCAGGGTGATGGTTTGGCTGTAGGGTGGCCATACCTCCCCTTTAAAAGAGGACGTTTATGAAAAATACAAGGTGCCGGGCTGCACTGGAACCAATGCAGCCCTGCATCATGTATTTTTCATAAGTGTCCTCTTTTAAAGGGCAGGTATGACCACCCTATTTGGCTGTAAAAAATCTAGAGACAAAAATTCATGTTCAGGTCATGTGAAATAAACAGTCTGCTACTAAGAGATCTCTTAGTCATGGCCACTGACTGACTGAAAAAAAGCAAAACTAACTTTGATACCTAGAATAAAGTCTTGATTCAATTAAACATAATAGCAATGCTCCCATTTAACTTAATTAGGCCAGACTTTCACCCAGGGCTGGCCTTACCACAGGGTAACCTGAGACAAGCACCTCAGGCCATGTTTTTCTCTCTATTCCAGAGGCCCCACAGTGGCTCCCATTTTCATCAGAGCAGGGTGCAGGGCCCAAACATGACCACACTGCAGAGTGTGCCCCCCAAGAGACAGGGCCACGGAGGAGGGGATGGGGTCACCTGCGGTCTCGCTCTGGGCCCTACAAATTCCAAGACTGGCCTAGCTTTCACCTTTGGACTTTAAGCTGGTGAATAGAGCTTTCCGTTCAGTTTAATAGGGAAAACCTTTAGTTGTAAACCTTTAGATTAGTGCAGAATTTACAAAGGTTACCCCCCCGGAGAGGGCATTCTCGGTGGCCACGCCTATGGAACTCCCTTCCGGTGGGGGCTCAGCTGGCCCCGGACCTCCCCTCTTTCCGGAAAAGTTGCAAGATTTGGCTGTTCTGCTAGGCGCGGGAAAGGGATGTGGGTGGGGGAGGGGAGGGGAGAGTTGTTTTATCTGTTTTCTCCTTTTAATGTGTTTTAACTGTATTAATTGTTTTTTATTGTTGTAAGCTGCCCCAAGCTGCCTGTGGCAGGAGAGGTGGGGTAATAAGTTTTTGAAATAAATAAAATAAATAAATAAATGTTCTGTTGTAAGAACCTAGACAGCAAACAGTATCTAGAAGAAACTTTCAGATTAAAATTTGCTTTCCAGGCTGTAGTGTGGGTCACTTTTGCATATTCTGCATTTTACTCCTATGCAAAATTCCCACCAATGCCAATTTTCCATACACTACCCCACCAAAATGCCTCCAATAGAGCATATCTGAATACTAATGATTTAATAACTCTGTAATTGAATACTGTACAACAAATCGTTTTTGTTTTCTTTGAACACCTACGTAACTGGTCAGATATCTTCTAGATAATACCCCCCTCCATTTCTCTTCCAGACTCAGTACCTGAAAAATTGAGAAATGAAAACTGTTACAGGATTTTGTGTTATTAATTTTGCACATCATAGAGGTGATGATTCTGGTTTAGGTTTGGTGGTACGAGCTAGAGAGCTGTCACAATACAATCTTAGCTTGATGCAATGATACAGTGCACGTCTGCAGGCTCAGTTCGGTATTGCTATGTTAATAACAATCGTTAATATGTTAAGAAAGAATCATTTTTATCACAATTTTTACTTTAGAATTCAAATTTAAATAATTTATAATATCATAAATTTGTAAACGTATAATTAAAGGAATTTAAAAACAACAACATAGGAACAAATACAAAATGGATGACAAATGGCTGGGCTCGAGCACTGCCATGAAGGATCTGGGGGTTACAGAGGATCTCAAATGGAAGATGAGTCAGCAATATGATCCTGTTGCAGAGAAGTCAAATGCCATTTACAGCTACAATAGTAGAAGTATCATATCCGAGACACGAGTAATAGTTGTATTGTTTCTAGTGGTTACGCCCTCAGCTAGGGTATTATACTACCCCATCACTTGGGTCACCACCTTTCAAGGAGGATGTGGGGAAATAGAGAGGATTCAAAGGAGAACAATAAAGATAATAAAGGTTTTGAAATGCACATTATATGAAGAAAGGCTGAAGTACGTTTAGTCTACAGGAAAGAAGACTGAGGCCATTTTTAGACGTGTGCGGTGGCGCCCGCGCTTGTTTTCCAAAAGATCCGGCAGCCCGATTTACACGTGACACCACTGCCGAATACGTGCATGCGCTGGCGATGCGCATCCATTTCCGGCCACGAACTGACCGGGTCGGCGATCGAGGCCGGTCATATGCGGCCGGAAATAGATGCGCATCGCCATCACGTGTAAATCGGGCTGCCGGCTCTTTTGGAAAACAAGCACGGGCACCGCCACGCACGTCTAAAAACGACCTAAGAAAGGGACAAGATAGCAGTGTTCAAAAGTGCATTTAGTCTACAGGAAAGAAGACTAAGAGAGGGACAAGATAGCAGTGTTCAAATATTTAAAAGCCTTCCATAAAGAGGATGTTTTGCATTGCCAGTGAGGGAATGAGAAGAGGAAATGGGTTTAAGTTGAAGAACAACAATTTAGGTTAAATATTAGGAAGAACCTCCTAATGTTCTAATATTAGAAAGAACCTCCTAACCAGCCACACAAGACACCTGTCCCTCCCTGGGTAAACGAGCCACTAGATGCAGAAGCTCGTGTGTTCAAGGGTCGCTAGATTTTTGCCTCACCTTGGGGTGGGGGAAAACATCTGCTTGCTCTGACGTGAACATGGAAAAATCCCGACGACGTGTTGCAGAACAGCCTTACCCCACGTGGGGTAAGGCTGCCTAGGGTGGTGTAAGCCCATGTGGCCAGGTGCACTTGCCGCTTCATACTCAGGGCAACCATGTGAGCGGTGAATGATGGGCGCTAGAGCCTGTTGCTCGCAGCCAAATCACAACCAGGGGGGATTCCAGAGTCCCTTGGTTACTGTGGGGAGGGGAGTCTGGACCAGGTGGGTAGTCCTCTAGGCCCCCTACCCCAATCAGCTGTTTGTCAGGGTGGGGGGAGGGGAGCCATCGGTTGTCAGTTGGGTGGAGGGGTGGGGAAGGGGAACAATCAGTTGTCAATTGGGTGGAGGTAGAGTTGCCACACTTCCCCTTTAATCCGGGTCACTTATGAAAAATACATGGTGCAGGGCTGCATTGGATCCAATACAGTCTTGCACCAAGGAGTCATTAGCCCCCCTAAAGGCAACCATCCTGGAGGTAGCCTGATCGTGTTAACATGCTTGAGGAGGAAAGAACCTTGCAATGGATAGAAATGGGATGATCTGGCCGTCATAGAAACTGACTTTCAGCTTGAAGCAACTGACTTTTTAACTCCTTCTCCTATCCCAAATTTTGGCATCAGCTATTATAGCTGTGACTATACCAGTCACGCATATGAGGGGAGGAGTTTCCAGCACGGGAGGCCGATTCAGCTACGGCTGGTTTTCATTTGGTTCCTTTCCAGTTCTTGGATCAGGCCCCTGGATCCAGTCCCTTCCCCCAAGCACCGAGAGTGAGCTTGGGGGAAGGGAGNAGGGGAAGGGCATGGAGAGGAGGGGCCTGCACTCCTTTTTCCATCCCCCATGAGCACAGTTCTTAAGCAGCCTCGCCCTAAAACAACAGACATCCTAGAGACCGCCTCTCCCCCTATGTCCCATCGTGGTCTCCGAGGTTGGACACGGACGCCCTCCTGCGAGCAGCAACTGCCTGTGAAGTTGTTACAATGAGGGCACGCAGGGCGGTGTTTCGGTGGCTGCCCCACAATTATGAAACCCCCTTCCCTTGGGGGTAGGGTTGCCATACCTCCCCTTTAATGCAGGACACTTATGAAAAATACGTTGGAACCAATGCAGCCCTGCACCAAGTATTTTTCATAAGCATCCTGGATTAAAGGGGAGGTATGGCAACCCTGGGTGGAGGGGAGCCATCATTTGTCAGTTGGGTGGAGGAGGGGAGCCTGTGCTCTTCCAGGCTTCCTTCTCCCCCAGTCCACCTGAATGACAGCTAACGGAGGGTGGGGGAGCCTGGGAAGAGGGCGTGTGCTCTTCCCAGGCTCCCGTTCCCCATTAGCTGTCAAGTGGGGGGAGGGGAGGAGCGTGCGTCTGCCATCATCCTCTGCCCGCTCGCCCCCTTCCCCTCCAACAGCCACTCATGTGCCCAGCTCCCTGTGCTGGCTCCGCAGCATGGCGGGATCAGTTGCCCTTGACAGGGCAGGACAGCGCAGGGATCAGGCGCAGGCAGTTCATCTGGTTGTACCCCTACTGTAAGAATGGTTGGCAGAGGAACAATTTGTCAAGGGAAGTTGTAGAATCTTCTTCACTGGAGGTTTGTTTTGTTTTGTTTTTAGAGAAAGCTAGATAAATATTTGTCAGGGGTGGCTTAGCTCGGGTTAATTCTGCCTTGGAGCAAGGGGTTGGGCTTGATCCTTGAGGTCTCCTCCTCCTGCTGTACAGTTCTTCAATTCTAAAAGTAGTTTGGGACCACCAAACTCATCAGGCTGGACTGGATAAGATTATAAACATCTTTGAGCAAGGGTTTTATTATATTTGCTCTCATCTTTTTGGAGGCTCCTCGGTGCTACTGTAGCACAAATAATAATAAATACATAAACAACAATTCAGTCGATTCATGCTGGTGGCTGGGTATAACAGGCTGTGGGTTTCCTCAGCCATCATCCTCTCTCTTGGTTTCCATAGAATTTCTAAACGCTATTAAAAAGACATACATTGGAAAATGCATATGGTGCATACCTGACTGGAAAGAATTTACATTTTAACGCGTGCATGCCCTTGTACCCATGGCTGGCTAGTATAATAAGAGAGGTGTTTCCACGCTGCACAGGAGCTTGTAGCT
Source organism: Sphenodon punctatus (assembly GCA_003113815.1). NCBI lineage: Eukaryota > Metazoa > Chordata > Lepidosauria > Sphenodontia > Sphenodontidae > Sphenodon > Sphenodon punctatus. Next base: position 892,740 of record QEPC01009887.1, on the reverse strand, counting down.
GTCAAGGTAAATTTACAGGTCTGATTCCACTGACCACACAGTTTAATGTGTCCTTTGATACAGTGGAAACAGATTTAGTATTCAACTGACTGATGCTGCAGCAGCACAGTCTTATCTAAATTCTACAAAGTGAGTTATTTACTACATATTTACATAACCCACACTCCCTCTCCCTCGCTTTCCTATATTCATCCCAGCAGTTCAGCTGGCCACTAAGGCACCAGATTTCTAATCTAGTTTCACGGTCTGATAGACCTGGACAGGGATCAGTTTGATACCAAGGCATTCATACGAGAAGGATGATAGTCTGAATAGTCAATGGTGATCAAAGCTAATAGGATTGCTCTTCATACAACCCCATCAGATCATCACATATCCTCATGAGATAGCTGGCAAACTCGGCACTAAATCCCAGCCCATTAGTTTTGTGATGATTAATTGGCTGACAATATAGTTCCTCCATGTAAAATTAAACACAAAAATGGGCTGGCAAACTAATCTGCTCCTGGAGCACAGAATTCACTACTGCACCAATTGTAAACATAGGATGTACATGGTTAGCGTGTAACCAGAATTCAAGGCATCTTATCTGAGTGTCAGAAAAAGGAGCGTGCACTAGCCCCTTAATCCATCAGAATAAAAATAAAGAGAAGGGAGGGGGAGGGAGGACAGCTTCATTCAAAATCTGGGCATTATGAGGAGCTTCAAAATGCAATGTTTTGCTTCCCTCCAGGAGGGAACAGAAGTGACCAGAGGGAAGTGGAGAGAACCCAACTCTATTAGCTCTAAACCCTATCTTTCTTTCTTGTAAACTTTCCTGTAACTATAAATGTGTGTGCATATATATTATACACCCACGCTGTGGTTGTACGTCCCCACTGCCTAGTTCTTTTGTTCCGTGCTAAACTCACAATGAAAGGCAGCGGCATGTGGATTTGAAGGGCCCATAGTAATCAAAACAAACAATGGGATTCTTAAGAACTTATTGCTTGATATGAAAACAAAGTTCAAGCCCAACAAATGGTTGTGAGGAAGGATATGATCATGGAGGAATATTAGAAGGAAACGGCTTGTGGAAAGGGACTCGCCAACATTTATATTGCTTTAGAATATGTATACAAAGGCATCTGCTATCCCCATTTTTGAAACCTCTTGAGAACTGACTCGAATACAGTGGAAGAGAAATTAAGCCACCTTGACTGTAGGTTACTCTGTATGCTTAGTAATCAACTAGCTAGTCTTCTTCCTTCTTGCATTTGCTTCAAAAATGGAGACAAAGTAGTTCAGATGATAACTGTAATTGGACCAGCTCCTGTTGGTGAGAATATGCAAACTTTCAGACCACACAGGACCCATTCTCAGTCATGTAAAATATCAGCCTATTTGAGGAAGGGCCCTGTGTGGCCCAAAGGTTTGCACACTCTCACCAACCATTGGTCAAATAAAAGATATCATCTAAACTACTCTGTCTCCATCTCTTACATTTGGGACAAACTCCACAACCATGCTGCTCTCTCTAAACTTTACTTCAAAGGTCAGTCAATCTGCACCGTACAAAGGGAAATGTATGTTATGTTCTGGAAGCATTCAATTAGCCTGTCAAACACACACACCTCTTCTTTATGGGAAATTCCACTGGCACCTCTTCCGCTTGTTAATGACACTTCCTTGAGAGTGGGTCTAGGGGCTATCATTTTTGTTTCTGCCTGGTGGCATAGACAGTTGTTACCACCTGTCTTGAGTAATTACCTGTTTCAACCTGATTTCTACAATAAATAAGCTTTCATGTATTTTTGGTTATAACATGACATGTACCACCCTGCCCAATGCACCACAAAGGGCATGTCATGTTTGCCTCGGTTATATGACTTAAATCAGGTGCGAGTAACCATAGCTCCCAGGGGCCACCTTGAACATTATTACAAGCTCTGTGAGCCAAATAGGGTCTGAGAATTTTCTCTGGGGTGGGATTGAGGGGTGCCCCCAGGGCAGGAGAAGTAAGGGAAGGGTCTACTAGACCATAGATCCTGCCTGCTGATCCAACCTCTTTGTGCACGCAGTCAAAGTTCTATTCCCTCAGAGTGAGCTCTTGAAGTGCTCGTGATTAGGGAGTGGATCTATGGGCTAGACCCAGGAACTGGAAAAAAGATAAATAAAAGCCATCTGTGGGCCACGGCTAGGGTTCCCCATCCCTAGTCTACATACCGTGCCCTTAGGGGTAATAACAATACTTCTCCTTTCCACCATGGGTTCAAGGGGGTGCATTTGCATCCTCCTGGCTCCCACCTGGCCCCATCCATTCCAACAATGCCATGCCCCTTTCTGAGCATCACGATGTCATGATGCTCGGAAAAGAGACATGGTCACACCAGTGAAGGGTGGTGTAAAGGGAATCCTCAACCCTTTCTGATGTGGTCACACCCTTTTTTCCGAGTGTCATAATGTCACAATGCTCAGAAAGGGGCATAGTCACATCAGAAAAGGGCAGAGTTAAGTGTCTAGTTTGTCCTTCCCCCTGCCTTAATTCTGCTGGTGCCCTTGTTTCCCCACCGCTCTCAGTCACTTGTTTTGTACCCCTACACAAGTCATTCTGGGTCTCAGTTCTCCACTGCACAATAGGGGAAATGCTGCTACACTCTGGGGGTTGTTCTAAGGGCGAATTCACACATGCAGCAATTATCCGGATTTTTTAAAACTGGTTCTCAATAGTTCGCTGTTAACAAGTCCTGTTGCATTTACATGCATGCCATACCGTTTTTAAGTACAGCGAAATAATGCATTCAGACCTTCTTGTAGTGCGTGCTTACCCGGCTGCTCAGTACGGTTCAGTTACAGGAAGTGGCCTGTGGGGAGCCAGAAGGTTGCTACTTTGTAGCAAAGTACAACTTTGCTACAACCTTTGCTGCAACTTTGCAAACTTTGCAACAACCTTTGCTACAACCTTTGTAGCAAAGGTTGCTACTTTGTAGAATCAGGGAGTAAAGAGGGAGAGCCTGAGGCTGCTGGAAAGAAGCCCCTCGCATTCTCTCCCTGGTTTCTTTCCGGTATCCCGCTGCTGCTACTGCTGCAGCACTACGGTAGAGGCAGAGGCAGATGATTGAAAGTCCCTTGGAGGGAAGAACTTTTTTGGGGAGAAGCATGGAGGGGAAACATGGAGGGGAAGAACTTTTTTGGGGAGAAGCTGGCTGCAGCCTGCACCCAGCGAGGCAACTACAGGGCTCCAGCTGGTCTCACTGCTTCCGGTAGGGGCAGGAGTAAAACAGCGCACTTGGAAGCACGGTTGCATTCACATCAGAAAAGATTTCACACCAGTTAAAACCAGTACGATGTTGCTTTCACACTGCTGTTAAGTGCGGATTTATTGAAAACGGACAGCAAAAAGGTAGGTTTGAGTAGCTTTGAAAGTCGGATTTCTTTAGTGCAATATTGACCGCATTTAATCGAATTTATGTGTTCAGACATGCATGAAACATTCGTTTTTTTAAAAAATTCGCAAAAATCAGAACGTCTGAATCCCCCCTAAGAGTTCTAGAGAACCCAGGGCAAATGGATTTTTGAGGCCTAAATCCCAAGGAAAAGACCCTTCCTTCCTTCCCTGCTGCTCTCCCAGATTTTCCTGATCACTGGCCAGTTCCTCCAGCAGCACACAACAACTCTCTGTTCTAGCTTGAGATGAGTCCCCTAACCACCCGCTGCCTATGTAACTCTTCTTAGGTTCAAATTTGTGGGACTTATATAAGGAAACAATTCCAGAGACAAACTTCACCCAAATTGCAATAGGCATATAAACTTATATTTGACAATCCATATGACCTTTACAGAACTATATCCTGTTAATAGCTAACTGCCATTAACTGCCTCTCCACCACGCTCTATTTCCTTGTATATAGAAATGTTTCAGAACAATGGGATTTAAAATGTCCACATAGCCTAGTCCAACTCTCACAGGATCATACAATTCTTCTGGTCTCTCTCTTGGTGGTTGTAGTCCCAGGCACAGCCACTCTTTTCCACCTATCCCTGAAGAGGAAAATCCAGGAAGAAAACCCTGCATGCAAAACAATACAATAATATACAATTCAAAATTCCCTCCTTCCTTTCCATTTACCAAATTAAATTACCTGGTACACTGAAATACAATTAACCACTCTAGATTGCCCCTTGCAGTATAAACTAACCTGAAGTAAACTGTTCAGGGCCTAATAAAGGAGAGATTAGGAAAACCAGCAGGAGTCTGCTCTCCACCACAGCTTCCAACTTAGTGATCCTGTTGCTTCAATTGAAACACTCAACATGGCTCCCTGTAACTAGTTGCCATCGTGATCAAAGGAGTACTAGAACTTTCTGAAGCTACTCCTTTGTGGGCATGTGCAACCCAGAGATGAGTCACAACTGCCCCTTTCTAGGATTAACCCAGCCTCTTAAAGAGGCATTTTCCCCAATATAGCTGGGATCTAATGGAGGCTTGAGGGAGATGGATTCAGTTCCCCACTCCCAGGGCACAATCCTCCACCTACTGAAGTCAATGGCAAAACTCCCATTGGTATTAATCATGAAGGATTGTCTTGCCAAGCACTAACACCTTATGCAGAGTAATTAACGGGGTGAACACTGTGGACTCGGATTAATCTGTAACTACTTGTTGCAAGCAGTTAAGGATTCATGAATTGCAACAGTGGCAACACACCCATTGTGGATTTGTATTAAAATCTATTATTTTCGTTTAACAAAAATTTAAAATCATTGTGCGTGCACAAAATGGCCACTGGACCATTCTGCGCATATGCACCCTTTTCCAAAAAGGTGGCGGCAGTGTCACCAGTGGTGACTCACCACTATTTTGGAAAATGGCACGCGTACTCAGAATGATCTGGCAGCCATTAGTGTGCGCACAATAGTTTTTAAAACATTTTTTTATTTTTTGTATTCAGTTGAATACAGATTTGTAATCTGAATCCGTAATTAAATCCAGAAATTACAGATCCAGATCTGCAATGGATCCAAATCAGTAATTTCCTCCGGATGCCCACCCCTAGTAATTAACTGCAGTGGTATTTACTGAGCAGTTATTTACTGCTCTGTGCAGTGTATACATGAACCAAAATCATTCATTTACCTAATGGTGGTATGGACTGCTATTATTTTCCAGTGGGGCATCACAGGTACTCACATGTCTTTCATTGGAATGAATGAGTGGATTGTGAACTGAACAGAGAGACCCTTACTCTGTAAGCATATATTTGAACAGTAGCTCCATGGCTAGTTTGCAGCAAAGTTATAACTCCTGGGATAATGAGGTGTTAATAACTTCACAGTGATCCAAAAACTGGTGCAGAAGACAGCATTTCCATGAACAGAAGAAAAAACCTTTATTACAGAGTTAATCTGTAGAGAAGGACAACAAAAATGATCAAAGGTTTGGAATGGCTTGCATATAAAGAGAGGCTTGATAGGTATGGGCTCTTCACCTTGGAGAAGAGAAGACTGAGAGGGGATATGATAAAGGTTTATAAACCCTTGAGTGGAGTGGAACAAGTAGATAGGGAATGTTTACCCTCTCAAGTAGCACTAGAACTAGGGGACATTCCATGAAACTAACTGGTGGCAGATTAAAACAAATAAAAGGAAGTATTTTTTCACTCCACGCAGAATTAAATTATGGAATTTTTTGCCAGCGGAGGTTGTCAGGGCCAGTAGTATAGCTGCGTTTTAAAAAGGACTGGATACATTCTTGAAGAATAGGTCCATTAATGGCTATTAACCAAGTAGATTATGAGATGGGAACTTCTTACTGTCAGGAGCAGGGAGTGATCATAGGGAATGGATTGCCCATTGTCACTGCTGATACTTCTCCCCTGAGACCAAAATTGGCCACTGTTGGAGACAGGATGCTGGGTTGATGGACCATTGGTCTGACCCAGTTTAGCACTTCTTAAATTCTTAATCAGTCCTTTTCCAGCTCACGCAACATGAAATACAGAGGTTTGGACCATCATCCCAATTTCTCCCTGTTCCAGAGGATACCTCCACTTGAAAAGGAAGGTATTCAGCACACTTTGCCAGATTTACCTTGCAGCACATGATGGAAGGCATTCCTGTCCTCTGCTTGGGTCCTGGGGATATATTTCTGTGCTGAAAGGTGAACTTTGATTGTCCTTATCATAGAATGCACCATGCTGTTGTCCTTCGATAACTATCTGACTACAGTGTTTGCTTGAATGACTTCCTACAACAGTGAATTCCAGAGATTGACACTGATGACATGCGGGGGAAAGCAGTATTTCTCTTTACACTTTCAACAGCTGCTAATTTCATCAAATTCCCATATTATGAGATGGAGGGTATTTACAGACGTTACGAGATCACAGCCAAC
>QEPC01009887.1:850887-861125 GCA_003113815.1 Sphenodon punctatus | reverse complement strand
TTCCCCCCCCCCTCCCAGATGCTCACAAGTTCTGTTCTTTTTTGTCCTGCAGGTCCAGCAAGTGACCAGCGGCAGCGCGGGGACCCCCTCCTCGCCGACAAAGATGGAAAGCCGCACTCAGCAGAGGAAGGTAGGTGCGTGGAAGCAAAAGGCTCCTCTATACAAATCGATGGTGCAACTGCACCTGGAATACTGTGTGCAGTTCTGGTTGCCCCATCTCGAAATAGATATAGCGGAACTAGAAAAGGTACAGAGAAGGGCAACGAGAATGATAAAGGGTATGGAATGGCTTCCGTACAAAGAGAAGCTTGACAAACTGGGTCTCTTCAGCTTAGAGAAGAGAAGACTGAGGGGACATGATAGAGGTTTATAAAATCTCGAGTGGTGTGGAACGAGTAGATAGGGAATGGTTATTTACCCTCTCAAATAGTACTAGAACTAGGGAACACTCCATGAAACTAGCTGTTGGCAGATTTAAAACAAATAAAAGTACTTTTTTACTCAATGCATAATTAACCTATGGAATTTGTTGCCAGAGGACGTTGTCAGGGCCAGTAGTATAGCGGGTTTAAAAAAGACCTGGATAAGTTCTTAGAGAGTAGGTCCATTAATGGCTATTAACCAAGTAGCTTACGGGATGAACTTCTTACTGTCAGGAGCTGGGAGTGAACAATGGGGAATGGATTGCCCATTGTGACTTTTGGTTCTTCTCCCATTTGATCAGGATTGGCCACTGTCTGAGGACAGGATGCTGGGCTTGATGGACCATTGGTCTGAATCAGTATGGCACTACTTATGTTCTTATTGTGGCTTGTGTAATCTCCCTGTTACCTTAGTTATGAAATGAAGTAGCAGCACATATGTCCTTATCTTGGACAGCAGGGCCTTGGCTGAATTAAAGGAAAAGTGAGAATTTCTTTAGGAACCACAATCAGTGGAAGGGAGACTCAGCCTCAGCCTCCAGTGCCCCAATTCAGGGAAGAGTCCTCCAAGGGCTATGAGGTTGGATGTATTCTCTGTCTCTCTCATGTTCCAAGAAGCCTGCACCTTTCCCCAGAAACAAAACTAGGCCAATCCTGGGTAAACCAGGACAGGTGAGATCCCCAGGCTTAAGTCATAAGTAATAATGAGAGGAGGAGGGAAAGATCCTCTCTCAGTGGCAAGAATCCCCCTCAAAAGTAGGGGTGCTGCCATTCTGCCACTGTCCTGCAATTCCTGTTCTCCGTGCTCCCCCAGCTCAGGTTGAATGGCAGGGGCAGAGCCAGAGAAGGAGAGATGAGAAGATCTCCAGATGAGATGGATGATCTGGCACGCCAGCCAGCATGGAGGCAGGCTGGAGATAGGGTTTATTTATTTATATCTATTTAATAGATTTCTACCCCGCCCCTCCTGCAAAAGTAGGGATGCTGCCACCTATGTATATTTTTCCAGTCCACTTATGAAAAATACACGTTGCAGGGTCTGCACAGCCACAGATGCAGGCCCTGCAACATGTATTATTCATAAGTGGCCTGGAAAAATATACACCAGTGGGAACTCTAGCTGGAGGGGAGTAGATTAGCATAGTCACAAACCTGGGTTCTAGGTACAAGGCCAGGGGAAAGGGGTGGGAGAATTGAAAAAGTCAAGGCTGTGAGGAAGACGGAGAGACACTGTAGGGAAGGAGAAGAAAAGCACAAGAGAGCAACGGCACAGCAAGGCTATGGTGGGCCTGGACTCATGTCCCTGTTGAGGGACCACCCAAGGGCATAGGGGGAGGGGCAGAGCTTACCCATGAAGCAAACAGCTCCCAGCACCGGCAATGGCAGCAACCCAGTCCGGAAGAAACTTTCAAGAGGAAGTGGGGCCAGCACTCCACCCCCACCCACTCTGAAAGCTTCCTTCTTGGTAGGGTAGGGCCCACGAGTGAATAGGGGCAGTACACTAGCTTCACTCCCTCCTCCTCAGACAGGTCACTGGCAAAAGGCCCCCACAGAGTCCAGTCTCAACTCAGCCCCCTCGCTCCTAGTAGCTAGCTACTTCCCTGCAGGGGAGGGTGGATCTGAGGGGTAGTTTAGCTGAGTGGTGTCTGAGAGACCTGTTGGATTGGAGAGGCAGTGCTTTCCCCTTATACAGAATCCTTGTTATGCCCTTGCTCTAGGTGACGCTGCAGCACAGAGGGTAACTTCCGACTGAAACTCACCCCTCTGCAGAGGACTGCTGCTCCCAGTTCCAGGGAAAGGGAATGTGAGGCATGAGCAATAGACCGCAGATGCCCACATAGTGCTGTTTCCTACTTCTGCCTCACACGCTCTGTTCCTTCCCCCCGGTGCACACCAAACTATCTAGGAAGTAACCAGAGCCTAGAAGGCTATGAGTAGAAGAACCAGGGAACATATATCCCAGGGATGGCCTAGGGGTGTGACTAAGGGGGAAGGGTCAAGGCTGCCCTGCTCTTATGGCTATCCTGGTTGCGCCCTCCCCTTGTAAAAGAAAGGGAAGATGGGGTGTAGGGATCACGTGCTCTTCCCCCTCACCAAGCTTGAGAAGTCCCCTGTTTAGTTCTGGCACTGCTCCTGTTAAGGTGAATGTGAGAGAAAGTCAGTCCATCCCTAGATCTTGGAGAACATGTTTGATGATGGGCTTCATTCATTTTTGAAAGTCTGCTTTTTAAACAGTTTTTTAAAAAGAGAACGAAATGACAGGAGACAGAGCAGCCTGAGTTTTAAGAGATTGAAAAAGCAGAGCTACTCTGCCCTGCCCCCCTTCACTTTGGAGTGTTGTTACTGCACTGCTCTAGTATACAATCAAGGGTGTGGAGCCCAAAGAAAATAGCCTCTGTGACTGTTAATTCTCCTGCTAGATTTCAATTTTCCACCTGTAGGCATTGGGGGTGTAGGCTGGAGAAAGGGCACTGTGTGTCCCAAAAGCTTGCATATTTTCACCAATGCAAATTGACCAAATAAAACGTATCATCTGAACTACTTTGTGTCCATCTCTTACATTTGGGACCAACACAGCAGCCACATTCCTTAAGAATATATATGTATAATTGAGCCCCACGTGCTAGCATCCTAGAGAATTAGGGGCACAATCCTCCTCCCATTAAAAGTCAGTGGCAAAACTCCGTTAGCATTAATGGTGGAGAATTGTCCTGTAAGTATTCTCTACATTTTTCTCCTACTCAGAATTTAAATCCACTTCAGAATTTGCTCCCACTTTCATCTTTGGATAAAGACCAGTTTCTGAGCATTTTTGGCAAATGGAGAGTTTCACAAGTGTATAAGCGAATGAGAAGAAAGAATATTAGAATGAAAATTGTTATGTAACTTTAACTGTATGGGAGCAAGCGTTAGGTCAAGACTTCAAAGGAATGGACAGATATTGAATTTTAAATTGCTTCTCAGCTCTTTTTTCCATTTCAATTCCTGCAGCGATTGCAAGTTAAAGGGATTAGTTGTCCCTCCCTGTACAAATAGTTTAACTTGTCAATCTTCTCTCTCTGGCTATGTTTAAAAGACAAGTGCATAGCCCTTCTTAGGGCTGCTTGACATGAATACAGATGCTACAGTAGCACAGCTTTTTTATTTATTTTATTTATATCAAATAAAATATTCCCTGAGGCTTTGCCAAACAAAGCCCCAGGGAACACTGAGATCTATCTGTATCCCACTGTAAATTGGCTCCAAGTCTCTAGTGGGGGTTTGAAATATTTCTTCTGATCACATTGGCTCTGTTTACACGGGCAGCAAGGGGTCGGTGAGCGTCGTGGTCCATGTGCGGTGGAGGGTGTAGATGGGCGTAACCCATCTAGACCCACCCCATCCATCAACACGCACGGAGCAACTGCCATTTTCACCAGTTGCTCCGTGCGTGGGGGTTGGATGTGCATGTGTGTGCGTGGGAGCACGCACGCATGCACACCCGCCCACCATGGGATTTACATGGGTAGCGCCCATGCATGAACACCCAGGTTTCTGGGTGTTCATGCATGGGTGCTGCCTGTGTAAAAAGGACCTTTATTTGGTATTAGGTTAGTGAGCTATCATCTCCTGTGTTTAATGCCATGTGCCATGCTATAAGGTCAGTTTCCTGAACTCTTATTCATATTTAGTCAGGAGCCAGGCAGGCAAGGCATATGCCTAGGGACATTTAGTTTATGAGGCACACCAGCTTTCCTGCCAGCATGCTGGTCTTTTGGGATTCATATAGGACGGGGCTGCGTTTCTATCCTAAACACATGAGCTGCTCTCCTCCATCACAATGGGTTGCTCACTCTGAGATCTTTTTAATCCAATTTAAATATCAAGGATGATACGTAACCATCATTTCAATTGTTGGGTTCAGGCCAGGTCTGTTTTAGCAAGGCTTTCTGCACACACACAAGTTGCTGTTTTTTTATTGTGTTCTGAGGTAATGAGAGATTGCAGAACTATGCCCTGCACTTGCTACACTTCTTAATACTGACAGCTTTTAGCGCTAAGAGACCTCAGTATCACAGCTAATGGCATATTATAAATACTTAGAGAAACATGAGGAGAAAAGGTGAATGGACAAACTTCAAGGGGAGTTATAGGGTTGGAGTACCATTTTCTCTGTAATTTAAGCTATTGTTTTAAAGGGGAGTTTAATTTAAAATCAACAAATTTTTGCTCTGATTTACTCTGGCTGTGAAACCAGAGGAATTCTACTGAAGCCAATGCTATCTTCTGGGTCTAAAACAGAACACAGAATCTGCCTCAGAGAAACCTGAATAAAAAGAACACTTTCGCTTTTTCTGAATAACAGTCGTATTTACCCACAGACTCTAGATTTAGAAGGTAGGTTGACATTATAGGGGAACTTGGAACTAGCGGCTCAACCCGAGCTGAGCCCAACAGGACCCAAATGGTCTTGTTGGGCTCACCTGCCCACCCCTTCTGGGCGTGGTCAGGTTCCCCAGCGGCTGGGGTTCTAGCCCCATATTGGCTGCATTGGAAAGGGGCATGGGAACTTCCTAAGTCTGACACTTTTCTGAGGAAGTTCTGCACTAGTGTTACGATGCCGCATGAGGGGCAGGCCCACCCAGGCAACGTTGAGCCCTGGCTCAGAGGAGCTCAGCTACACTAGGCCCAACCTTGGGTTGGGTACAATGCAGTTAGTTAGGGTCTGGCTCAGGCCCAAATATCTGGGCCGAGCAGGGCTCTACCTAGAACTGCAACATTCTAATTTATTCTTAATTAATTAATATGTAGATGACCCTAATTCCTATTTTTCCCAAAGGAACTCAAGACACTAACGTTTCACCCCTTCTGAAACCTGTGCGTTCTGAAAATAGCATAATGAGTATTCCATCTTTAATTGCTAATTACCCTGCCCCAGATAATTAGCTTCTGCCATTACAGTGAGGACGAGTCAAAAAGCCAGCTGCAGCTACTAAAGTGTGTGCGCAAGCATGATGCATGAAATATGGCTTTCAAGTGTGATTTCATATCCTCAAGTTACAGGATAGAGTCTTTCCTACATCACAACCAGGAGTCCAACCAATAAAACCCATAGCATCAGACACCAAGGTGATATAAACCATACATGATAAATGGATCCAATTAGATACGAATGCTGCCACTAAGAGTCAGGGAATCTGTTCAATAACATATTTGAAATCAGGAACCCTACAGAAGTAAATGGCTCCTTTTGTCCCTGTTACAGTTGTAACAGGATCTGCCCCTGTGTTTGTGTATCTTGCCATAATGGGGACATTGTTGAAATACTTGCAAAACTGTAAACAAAACAGTAGGAAATGTCCTTCCCTCCCTCCCTCTCACTCTGAAAGCAAAGCAACCATAGTAACAGCAGGGAAGGAAAGGGGCAGCAACAAGACAATTTGTTTTCAGGGACCTGACAGCTCTGTTTCAAAACAGCCTTTAACCTTCTCCCAACACACTGTACAAGCTGCTCCAGCTCTCCATTTCCTCTCCTAGGCTTAAAAAGGCCACCCTCCCTGCTACATAAACTTGATCCAAATACATTCTGTAATGCTGGGAAATAAGACTTGTGTGGATCCTTGCTATATTTATTAGTAGGAATTGTTCTTCATACACTAATTAACAGTTTGGCTCGTTGCCCAAGAAAAGTATTCTTTCTACGCAGACAGGCACTGGGCAACTTAAAGACTTTACCTTCACTACAATGGTACACAGATTTAGCTGATGATTAATGGTAGTACCACAGGAGCTACTGGAAATAAGAAGCTCTCCTAACAGAACACAAAAGGCATTGTTCCAGGATTAATTTCAACCCCTACATATCCTCCATCAGAAGGCAGTGGTACCCATCCGAAGAGAAGAGCAGCTAAGCCCCCAGATAGCAAACAGCATGGATGCTAACAAGCTTGGGGATGACCACAACTCCCTACCTGGAACACTACTACAAATCTCTGGTTTGTATGTCAATATGGTTGCCAACCTTGAGTGTTAGCAACCCAGTTGAAACTGGGGGGAAAGAAGCAAGTTTCTTGGCTGCTAACTTGCCACTACAGTCACCGGCAGTTTCAGAGCTTGTAATCTCAGGGTGTGAGGGGATATAAGGAGACAAGTGACCTGGGGGTGTAGAATTCATATGTATATTCCAAGACTAGGCCAAATTTGGTGTGGGGGACCAGACTTTAAGCCCTGACTCCTGGTGAAAATAGCATCCTAGCGCTAGAGGTCCCCCTGGTCTTCTCCTCCCAATGTCTCCCTGCTGGTGCAAAGAACTCCAAGTTCTTAACTTTATGTGGGTGTCTCCCTTAACAAGATCACTAACCCTGGATGTCTCCCTCTCCTGGTGATCCCTAGCCACAACATCCCCCTGGTGTGCTTCCCTGATGCCCCTACGGTTCTCATCTGGGCTATTTCTCAGAAGCTGGGTTGATTAACCACTTCCTGCCTGGGTCTCTGGTGCCTACTGGCAAAGTGCTAGTTAGCCCTGTTCTTGGTTCTGTGAGGCCTTACCCCTCGAGCACCCTGCTCCAGGTCCCTCATGCAGTATTATTACTGTAACCAAGCCAAGAATGTGTACCTGAGTTCTCGCATCCTCATGAATGTCGCATCCCTTGTCTCACCCTCTGTTCCCCCTTCCCTGTCTCCCCTTCCCCTGTCTTTAGATTGTAAGCTCTCGGGCAGGGACTGTGTCTATCTTGTTTTTTGTAAAGCACCAGGTACATCGCTGGTGCTATATAAATGCTTATAATAATCATAATTAATAATAAAAAGTATCATTTCAAATGCCTAGTTGTCCATGTCACTGAATAAAACACATGTGAAGCTTCACTTCTGGCAGAAGTGAAACTTCACATGTGTTTTATTCTGGGATACAATCTTGAAAAGCTTAGAAGATTTCCCCGACAGCAAACTACACTTCATTGTTACATAGCACTAGATCTCCAGTTTATCTCCCCATTTCCAAAGGGAAATTCTTCTCCAGTGAGAGACTGCACATGAAGAATGTCAGACGGAAAGGAGGGTTTTGTCATAAGAAGTTGGAAGTGGGGGCAGGGAAAGAAAAATAACCAGGTTGTAGTGGGAGCAGAGATATAAGCATGACTCCATGATGTCTGTTGTAAAATACCTATCATCACTAGTACGTACACAAGGCTTTATTCATGTTTCATAAACCAGTTCTTGGATGAAATAAGATTGCCTGCACTCCAACAATAAATCAGCTACATACCTACAAACTTGAAGCTAAGCTAATACGATCACTCATTTCCCCCCTTTTTTTAGGATAATAATAACTAGGAACAAGGGGACTGATCCTTCACTACTTTACACCTCATGTAAGCATTTACCCCATGTAAATGAGTAAAAAGGGATCCATTTGTGTAAATGACTAACCAAGAGAAAAGATGGTACAGAACCAAGCTGTTTCAATTGTCCCCTGCTTGCAAGCCTTTCATGGTGCCACAGTTTGCAGCAAAGTGTCAACAGGCCCGTAGCTAAGGGAGGGCATGGAAGGGGGCAGTGCCCCCAATAAAATTCCCCCCTCTGCCACAAAGGCAGTTTTTAAATGGGCACAGCTGGGGGGTGTATCTGTGTGCGCTATGTGGAGTGCCCACGTACATCTGGTGAGTGGAGGGGGGATCAAATGGGCTGGGATGGGTGTGCAATGGGTGTGTGCCCTTACCCATGCATGTTCTGGCCTGACCCCACATGGAGCATCTTGGGTTTTTCCCCAGTGCTCCATGAGTGAGCAGCGCGTGGGTCACGGGAGCACGCGCCCACCCATGCCACCCTCAGACAGGTGCTCGGGTGGGTGGGGATGGGTGGAGCTGCGTGGGTTTTTCCCCAGTGCTCCATGAGTGAGCAGCGCGTGGGTCACGGGAGCACGCACCCACCCATGCCACCCTCAGACAGCTGCTTGGGTGGGTGGGGATGGGTGGAGCTGCGTGGGTCCGTCTTCTCTAAAAATGGCCATAGAAATAAGATGCATTTCAAGTTTGTCCCCTCAGTGTTAATATTAAGATGTTTGAAGACTCGGACGGTAGGTAGGCCTAAGCACAGAGAGTAATAACCACAGTTCTAGTAAGAAAATGTCTGCATAGACCATGAACCTCTGAAGACAAGTGCAATTGCCTGCCTTGTCATGCAATCTGCCCCAACCTTCCCCCGCACCATTGTTCTAGCTACGGACCTGAGTGCCAGGAACTAGCTTACGTTCCACCCCGGCACAAGAATATGTGGCAGTGCCCCTGCACCACCCACAGTAGTGGGTGTTTTCAGACATGACTCTAACCCCAGTTTAAAGATTTCTTATGCATGCTTCAGGGCTTCGTAGGGCACCAATACAGCCCTGCAACATGTATAAGAAATGTTTAAGTGTGGTTAAACTGTGGTTAGCGTCATGTCTGAAAACACCCAGTGTCTGCTTCTGCCCCATGTGGGGCCATAGCTCATCTGTTCAGAAGCGAAATTTACCAAACAGGGCTGCTGCAGTATTATTCGCACATTACATTGGCTACACAGGCAAATTCTCCATGATCCGGGACCACAGTTAGGTAGTTAATGTAATGTGTGACAATACCCAAACACGACAGGCAGAGCAATCCTCAAGCAATCATCAGAACACTTACCCTTAGCACTGGTGAGAGTCTTATTTGCTTCAACAGGACTCATGCCACTGCTACCAGGCTAGCAGCAGCCCTAGACAGCTGGAGGATCATACCCTAAGTTGGTTCTAAGATAATTTCTAATGTCGCAGAAAGACCTCGTATATCCCCTTACCAGCACCATAGGGTTGTCCCCATGATCCTGCACAGTGAGGATTTTTTTTCGATGTCAAAACCGATCTCTGTGGTAACCCAAGCACCATGGTTCACCACAGAGTTACCACATTAGGCAGGTCAGCTCAGACATCACAGAAATTGCTTCTGCCTGATAATTCTGAGGCAGCCTCATGGAGATACCTTTCAGCCCCTGGACTTGAAAATAAAGGACAGTGATGAACTCCATTTGCATGTACTGATTAATATAAATGTACACATGTTTAAAATTGCCCCCTTGCCCAACTTTGAGGCTGGGCTGGAAAAAGAGTTATTATTTTTTAATAAAAGCAATCTTAAAAATATGGAAGGACTCACTTCCATACAATAATCTTTTTCATAAGTCTGACTTAAACCCTTGTCTTTCTAGTCTTTGTTTTAAAGCTGTAACATCACTTCCCCTAATTACAGCTTGGCCACCATGCCAAGTGTACATGGTAGCATGTACAAAAGCATGTTTTGAAAGCACACAGGAAAAGGAGCTTCTAGATTCTCAGCTTAGAGTGTTGTTGTAAAAAGGGGGCGGGGGTGAGGCACAGTAAAATTCAAGCTGACAACCTCCTGTGCTTCACTACAGGGAATATTCACCAAACCTACCTAATTATTTAAGTAGACCTCCCTCTGAAAAGCTTTCCTGACACTCTGGACACTTCTGTGTGGGTTCTCTCATAGACAGAGAGCTGTGTTCACTGTGTTCACTTTGTTGGTGGCAATAGGGGAAACGCAATGAAGACGAGTCCCTGACAATAGCCAGTTGCTAACCACTGAGCCCAGACTGCAATTTTTTGTTGGTGGTGCTTTTTTTATACACCTAAACTCTGATCCTAAACTCACAGGTTGCGCACGGTGGGGGAGTGTCTGGGGAAGAGCTTAGAGGGCGTGGTTGCAAACAGGAGCTGCAGGGAAGGACTGCCTGGTTTCACCTGGGGGCTTGTGTCTCCTCCCACAGGTAACCCATATAATAGAGCGCTGCCCTTAGGGG
>QEPC01009887.1:804562-831437 GCA_003113815.1 Sphenodon punctatus | reverse complement strand
TGATGAACATCTGGCGCGCGCCGTTCAGACGTTCACGGCCCTTTGGCCCCACGGGGGGGTTGAGCATGGTTCAGTGTGGTTGAGCGTGATCTCGTAACGTCTGAAATCACCCACACACACACCCGATTTTGTTTAGCTAGTTACTGTAATTCCTACTTCATCCAACAGAGTTCCCACCTTTTGGCCATGGTTGTCACCAGCCCCTGAAAAGGGTGAGAGAATTTGTCTCTCTCTCTCTCTCACTCACACACACACACACACACACACACACACACCATCCTCACAAGCTGGGGGTTTTTATGTAATAAAGATCAAGCTGATCCCAAGTACCCTCTCCCACCACCACCACCACCACTATTAGGAGAAGCTATTGCAAATTGGGAAATTCCCCCCTCCCCCTTTACCATCAAGGGGATCTTGAATTGGTATCTGGCACGTTCATTTTTTGCTATCCAGTGACATGAAGCTTGGAGTGGGGAGAAAAGGGCTCCCCTAAGCTTGAGGGAAAAGTAAAGAACTTGCACAGCTTCAGGAGGAGCTTTGCTGTGAATTGGCTGGATACAGACTTGATGTAGTGGGCTGGGTGGTGAAGCAGATGTAAGGGACAAAGTGGCACAGAGATGATGAGTGGGCTGTGACGGATGTGTAACTAATTCATGTGGAGCTGGGAAATAAAGATCTGGGCCAGAACTAAATGTTTGTGTCTGGGGAGAACCTGTATGTTTTCCATACCGTGAGATGACAACATGGCTGTGCTAGGACACAGGTTGGATCACATGCAGTTTTATTATTGATTGGGTCAGCTAGCGAGAGCACCTGTAGAGGGGGCCAACAAAACCCCATTAGTGCTCATTATACATCTGTCAAAGTTCACAACCCTGCATTGTCTGACATGCACTTTGAAAGTGGGCGGGAGAAGCTCAAGAGAAAATGCAATTTCATCTCTTCTTATAAGAAAACGATAATCTATTGAATTTGGGGCCTGACTCATTACTTTTGATCTTATGGAGTTGCTAACACTGCACTGTGTGTGTGTGTTCTTTGTGTCTGTGCTGTGGAGTAGTTGAGAGAAACACTAAGGATTGAGTCAAAGGAAGATGATGACAAGCTCTCCAGGAAGAGGACTGACCCATGATGAACACAGGCCTGACAATAGACCTGTGAAGTGTTACTCTTCTGGGTGCCAGACCAAAGAGCACAAGTACAACTACTGGAGGGGAAGTTGAACAGGATGTGTCTACCCCAACTTTTTCAGAAACCCTGTATGAAGCCCTGGTCTAATTCATAAAAACTCATGTCCGCCACCACAATACACCTTTTAGTTGCTGCCTGCGAAGCTAAGGAGAAATCCAAACGAGAAGAGACTTTCATCTCAGAGACTTTTGCTTGCTTTATTGTTGAGAAACCTTGTTGTGTGTGTAACACCCCCTCAACTACCCCCTCGTCTCTGAGTCTCCTGGGGAGGGGTCCAAGGAACAGAGCGCCGCCTGATTTTTTTTTGGACCAAATTGCAGTGCCTCCACCCAGGGTGCATACAGGGCTATGGTGACCCTGATTAGGTAAGGGGCAGGCTATTCCCCCCCTGCACAGCCTGGGGCGGGAATGCCTAGGACTAGGCTAGCTCCCTGGTAGCTTCGGTCAGGGCTCCAGTCTCTCTCTGACTGCCCCTGGTTCCTTGGCCACCAGACTTCCCTTGCTCTCTCTGGCCTCCTCTCCTCCCCTCCCCTAACTGGTAGCTTCGGTCCGGTCTCCAGTCTCTCTTCACTCCCCCACTTCCAAGCACTTGGTAGTCCCCCAAAGGTGTGGGCTACATGTGGAAGAATAAAACTGCCTAATGAAGGAGAGCTTAGCCATGTAAAGATTTATTGCAAGGGGGAAACAGAGGTAACAGCACAATGACAGGGCAGTGGTTTCACCTATTACAGTTTATCTTCAAGAGCAAAATGGCGAGTTACAGTCACGCTGAACCTGAAAAACAGGAATAGAAAACCCTGCTTTCATGGAAGGAGAATATGCTAATGTTGCTATTGGAACCTTAACCTTTGAAGTTCATGACACTTTTTGAGACCTTAGGTGAAACCAGATGTGACAGCAGCAGCGAGGCACCTCCCCAGTTTGCCGTGGGGTGAACAATGGCAGCCGCCACTCCCTGGGTTGGCGAGTGACACAGAACAAACGCATGCAGCCCCGAGGCCAGAGAGCTGTCCCACCGACCCCACACCCCAGGTAGGGCAGAGGAACCAAATACATGCGGGCAGCCAGCCCCGCCCTGCCCCTCTCCTAGCACCCCGCTCTCCATGACATTTAGACATGGTGAACTGTGGGCAAAAGAAGCCACAGCAGCTGCTTCTGCCTGCCCTCTCCAGTACTCGTTTTCAATTTAAACTCTGATTTTTAATGAAAAAGTCCCAGATTTTACTAAATTAGTCTACATGTATATGCAAAGATGCCTGTTGAGGTAAAGCAATGTAGTGCAAGATATACACACACAATACACACATACATGCATGCTCAGAGGTGCATGCTCAGAGGTGCATGCGCATCTGTTAGTACTGATGAATCTCATGCCCACCATGTACACATTTCATGCTATTAGCAGTTAACTGTTTTAAGATTTGCGACACACACCCTGCCCTCTTCTCATTTTCCCCTTAAGTGGCACAGGGCTCAGAGCAGGCATTTACCACCCTCCGGGGGCGGGCAACCTCCATATCCATCTGTTTACACCCATTGTCCCTTTGCCCACACCACAGACCACAACTTGAGGCTGCATTATCTTTTCCACTGAACTCAGCTGAAGATAGTGCCAATGTCATTAACAGCCATGTCTGCATTGGGGGTTTGCCCTAATTACTGGGAATTAGTAAAAAGCAGTAATAAATCTACCGTTTTTCTTCTTCTTCTGTGTCTGCACTACAAGCAAAGCATTGCCACACAGACAGGGGTACAACTACTGGCTGTTTTTGCAAAGCGAACCACTTCCCTTAATTTACTGGAGACAAGTGTTTTCAATCACATGGTGGACATTCTGTGTCTTGCGGTGAGCACACACAAAAACCCGAGCCAGCAGGAGGGGTTTGTCAGAAGCTGTGAGTACTGCTACCGTACAGCTCCAGAAACCTAATTGCAGGCTGCACTCAGTAGGGAGAGCTCCCATATCACTCGCATGCTTCCCCTCAGCACGGCAGCTGAGTGATGTGTCAAAGAAAACATTTCAAGAGTCACATTTTGAGCAGAATCCAGCTTGTTCAGTGTGATGATTCAGCATTACAAGCAGCAACCCCAAATGCTTTCAAGGTTCTTTGAAAAGTCTGTCCCCACTGTACACTTCGCTTAAAACCAGAGAATTATAAAGGGAGGGAGGGAGGTATCTCAAAAGGTCATCTAGTCCATTCCTCTGCACTAGAACATGATTAAATTAAACCTAAATCAGCCCTAGCTGATTTTCAAAACTTCCAGTGATGGGACTTCCACAACCTCCGTTGGTGACTCATTCCACTGCCCAACTACTTGAGTAGTCATAAAGATATCCCTAACGGTCAGTTTAAATTTGCTTACGTACAATTTAAATACATAACGCCTTGTGCACATTGGCTATTGAGGGTGAAACAATGGATCCCTGTCTTATTTACAAGAACATTTTACATATCTGAAAACTAATTATGATCCCGACACACACAACGCAATCTCCTCTATGTAAAACATCCTCGGTTCTTTCAATCTTTTCTCATAGGCCTTGTTTTCAATACCCTTTGCTACCTTCATCAAACTCCTCTGAAGCCTGCAAGCCTTTCCTCACACTGCCCCCAAGCCTTTTCCAGGGTTTCACACACACACGAGTGAAAACAGATGTGATGCTGGCGCGCTGTGGCCCGGAACTCACCACACGTGTGGTCTCATGCCGCCAGATGATGGTCTGGGACTACCGGGGGTGGGTAGGCAGCTGGCCCGGGATGTGCCCTGGGCCCGGTCCCAGGTGCCCATTCTGGGTCAACGCAGGCCAAAGTGGGTCAACACATCTGTTCACACACCCCCACCCAATTCTCACCACGGGGTAGAGATTGCCAAGCCTACCCTTCATGCCAAGGAGCGAGGCGCTGGGAGTGGAGTGGGGTGGTGGCTGGCTGCACACCCTACCCACCCAGGTTATGCAGGCAGTGGGATGGCTCTCCTGGCAGCAGGCAGATTTGTTCAGTGCCACCTGCCAACCCGGAGAGCGGCCACCACCCTCCACCTGCAAAGATTTGCTTGGGGGGGCTCCCACTCTTGAACTCACATGCAGGCTTTTTCACAGTGATTTTGTTTTTACTCTCTTGGAAGTTGTACCTCACTGTAATGTTACAGACTGTGGGCCCATAGCTAGGGGCAAACTGCATGATAAGGGTGACAATTTCAGGCTATGAAACTGAGGGGAAAATCCTGGATCAAATCTTATTCAATGGGTGGTAGTGGTGAGGGAATTTATAGGGGTGTGCAGTACACCCTTATTTACACACACACGCCACTACAGGCCTGTTCTACTGCACTCTTCCCTCAGACCTTGTATTAGAAAGAGGATGTTTAAGGCCAGCTACCCAACCCAAAAGGGTAATTTTACAATCACTATTAGGGATCAAGAGGAGGAGGAGAAGGAGGAGGAGGATCGGGATCCGGTTCGGTGTTGAACTCTGTGGATTTGCTTATTTTTCCAGTTCCTAGTGGATAAGAATCCACATCATATAAAGCTCGCCTCGCAACAGGCTCCATTAGCAATCTCAGCAGAGGTCAACGACTGGATGAACCTGTACTGTGGAGTCTCCTTTCATCTCTCAAGGTGCTGCTACTAAGAAGTGCAGCTGGCCAGCAGCAATCAGTAGCTGTTCCTGCACACCTCCCACTTAAGTCGATGGGGGGTTGCACGACTGCATCAGGGGCAGGATTCTTCTTGCTGGTCACGCAGCATTGTTTCTTGCAGAAACTGACATTTTTATGAAGAAAAAAATCATGCACAATATTTAGCAAAAATGTCAAGTGAGGTTTTTTTTTAACTTGGCGGTGATGGGTCTGATGTGGAAAGGCAGTATCTGGCCTTTTGTAATGAGGGGACTATTGTAAGTGACATTTATTTTATTTATTTATTTATTTTTTAAACTTGCTATCCCGCCCATCCTGCCACAGGCAGCTCTGGGCGGCTTATAGTAAAACAAAATAAAACAACATTATCAAAGCTAAAACACATAAAAGGGAGGATAAAAATATACCTCATCACCCACCACCCTAACCCACTCCCTCCCCACCCACTCTACATGGTCTCAGTGAGAAAATTAATCCAGTCAGGTCATTACTCTGGTAATGGCATATCCTTGTTGTGTGCAAGACTATTATTTCAGACACTAGACCATATAATTGTTTCCAAGATTCAGTACAGAAAAGAGATTTCTATCTCTGCAGCCAAAGGTAGCGTGCATTCAGAGCCAGTTCTACATCTAGACAGAACAGGCCTGGAGCAGCAACGGCTTTCGTGATCCTTCTTGGCTCTGTGCGTGACAGAGAGGAAGCATCCATTTTCCAGTTAGCCCAAGGTAATGAAAATCCAAGGGACATCGCTGGAGCCCCATGCTGAGTTTTCAGACACTAGCCCACTAACCAGTTCTGCATAGGAGCAACTGTGTGTTCATTGCTTTCAATGCTTTGGCTTTCTATATTGAGGCACTGTTTTGTTCGGGTTCACTCCCATCCTCCCCCTCCTCTGTGCTGAAGTCATCAGAAAAAGCAGTGATTCTCACTGCCCGATACCAACTAGTACTTTGTACTGTGTCAGTGAAGAGCAGCTTGAATATGAACGCCCAAGTGCATTCATTTCATCAGATGGAGAAAAACAGAGGGGAGGAGGGAAACAGAGTTGGCTTCAGTTCTGTATTTCTCTTTAAACAGGAACGGTTTTTCTTATCTTGTGATGATCTACAGTAGGGGTACCTTGGATATTTTACACAGATCGTCACAGGATTATCATGTGGTAAATCCAAGGCCAGCTTTAGGGATAGGGGGAGTAAGTGGATGCCTAGGGCAGCAATATTAAGACAGGCAGCAAAATGAATTAAGCAGCACTCCCCCTTATCCACACTTGTGACACGTTATCCCCCTTCCTTTTCCCTGTGGTGCACGGTTCTACCCAGAAGCCATCTGCATGAAGAAGGAGTTGGCCCCTTCCCTTTCCCTAATCCTCAATTCCCAACAGTTCTGGAGAATTAGCTCTGGGTGCCCACCACAGTATCCCAAGCCCTATAGTCCAGTTAGCATAGCCAGAGTTCAGCCCTCATAGTCCAAGATAGAAAGCCCCCTCCAGCCGCCCTGAGCTGTTTCAGGAGCGGCGGAGTATAAATGTGATTCAATAAATAAATAAATAAATTACATAAACAAACTTCCTGGGTGCACCAGCAAAAGGAGTTTTGGGGTTTTGGTCTCCTCCTCCCCTGTATCCAGCACAATCCACCAGTGTGGGGACTTCTCCCACTAATTCCGTGGGTCCCCAGTAGACCAAAATAAACACAAGACCCTTCTGGGTGAAAACCGAACACAAATAGATCCCACCTGCATGCCTGTGGTATCTCCAGCCCCTTGGGCTCCATCCTGGATCTGTGCTGCTGTTCTGTCTCCAGGCTAGGTTCCTGCTGCTCAGCAAAGGTTCCCAGTCTGGCTATTCAAACAACCCCTTCCTTCTGAGGCTTCTGCTCCAG
This sequence comes from Sphenodon punctatus, assembly GCA_003113815.1. NCBI lineage: Eukaryota > Metazoa > Chordata > Lepidosauria > Sphenodontia > Sphenodontidae > Sphenodon > Sphenodon punctatus. The sequence goes on along the minus strand of QEPC01009887.1, from coordinate 824,721 downwards.
CGCACTTCTCCAGGGTGACTTCCACTTCCTTCCCCCTTGAACAGAATGAGTTTCCTTCTTTTATGCTCATGTGACACAGGTGCATCTAGTGCAGTGCTGTCCCCTGCTGCCACAGCACCCGCACTATTTATCTAAGGCAAGGGCATGGTCCTAGCCCTATGGCTGCATTTCTGCCACCTACGCTAAATGCCCTGCCACAGAAAGCTCTTCCTCGGGTGGTGTGTATAATGTATGATGGCACCTATGAAAGGGAGTGCCCTTGTGGAGTTGAGGTGTGACTTTTCAATGTCGACAAGGAGGCCTAGGTCATCCAGGAGAAAAGTTGTGATGACAATGTTGTGGAGAAAGCGGGTCTCAGAGTCTGCCATGAGGAGACAGTTGTCCAAGTAGGGGAAAACCTGTATGCCCTGTCTTCTGAGCTCTGTAGCCATGAAAGCAATGTATTTGCTGAAGATCCTCAGGGCAGTGGTGAGACAAAAGGGCAGGACAGTGTACTGGAAGTGGCACCCATCTACAACAAAATGCAAGAATCTTTTGAGTGGGTCGAATCGTGATATAGAAATAAGTCTTGAGATCAAGAGAGATCAGCCATGTATTTTTCTTGAAAACAGGAAGAATGGACTGCAAAGTGGTCATTCTAAACTTCAATTTTTGCACAAATGTATTGTCTCAGATCTAGAAAGGGTTGAGGACCCGTCCCATTTGGGGACCATGAAGTATCTCAAGTAGAATTCAGTATATTGTTCAGAGGGTGGCATCTCCTCTATGGCCCCTTTAGTAAGTAAGGAGTTAATCTCCTCCACACATTTTGTCTTGTGAGATGGGTCCCTAAAGAGGACCAGGGAAGGGGAAATGGGAGGGGGAAACTGTTCAAATTGAATGACAGCCATACTGGATAATTTCTTTGACCCATCTATCAGTGGTGATACTGGCCCATAAATTTTAAAATGGGGTTAAATGGTTATAAAACAAAGGGGTTTGATGGTGCCCTCTCTTGACCTCTAAATGCTAAACTTGGGACCTGGTTTCTTGGCCCGTTGACAAACTTGACTGAGATCTGTTCCTGGCCTTAGGTTTCATTAACCTTTTTCATGGCTGAGAAAAAGGCTATTGCTGCTGCTGTTGAGGGAAACATCTTCCCTAGACCATTGGTAATAAGAGTAGGAGGCATGCATTGAGTAGTGCCTTTTTTAACTGCTCGGACTACTCCCACCAATGTAGCTGTTTGGCAAGTCACCTTGATCTTGGCCAGTGTCTAATCCATTGACTTAGCAAAAGAGTCCCATGCCATCCAAAGGTAGGTCATCTATTTGGGTCTTGTTCTACTGCTGAAACTGTGCCAACTGAGCTCCCTCTTTTTGTAAGGCTGCCAGGTGGATCAGTGATGGAGGTGGTCCGGAACCACAGCCAGTGTTGGTAGCTGCACATAGTAGACAAGTAATCAGCAGCCCTCAACAAAGTGTTGCTGATGAAAAGGCTTTACGTCCGAGCACGTCTAGACAGTGTCCCTCACAATACAAAGGGGAGGGAGGTCTGGATTGCTCCAGACCTGAACCATGATGTTGCTGCTGCTATAACAAAGGAATTTGGAGCTGGGTGTCAGAAGAACATTGAAGAGCCTTCCTGGGGGATTGTGTACATGGTGTCTACCAACTTGTTGGTAAGGATAGTTGATGAGGGCTTTTCCCACACAGTTCCAGATGGTTCTAGGAGCTCCTTGAAGATAGGCAGCCCAATATGTCCCAAATCCCCACCACCTAGGATACCAAACACTGCCCCCCCCTTTTTTTTTTAAGATCTTACTCAGGACCTGTGGCATGGCGGTCACTAGCTTTTTTAGCCTTCATGTCCTCTGTGGACAGCATGGGGGATGGGTCACAGATGTCATCAGAGAGAGAAGAGTCTCATTTGAATCAGGAACTGGAGAGGATGAGGCGGCATCTTTGCCCGTATCCCATGGTGGGTCTGAAGCTAGATGTTCTCCCAACAAAAACTGAAGTAAGCACTTGCAGGAAGAGGCTGTGGTATCAGCGGTGTCTGTAGAGATGTGTGAGGCACCTGTGGAGGTAAGGAAGGTGGAGGTGCCTGTGGAACTGGAATGTTCTCTGGAGTCAGTGCCGATGGTGCCAACAGTGTAGTTCTGGTGACCTCTGTAAAAGGGAATGTGATGGGGCTTGGAGGCTGGGTAGGTGTGGGGGAGAGCTAGTAAATGAGAAACTGCAGAGGGATCAACTAGGGGTTGCAGTTCCTCAGGGGGGTGCCTCACAAAGTCAAGTCGAACTGGTGGACTGGATAGGCAGTGGAATAATGCCGCACACTATGGTGCTGATGGTGCCAGAACTAGTCTTCCAAGGATCTACTACATGAGCAGGAGTATCCGATTTGAGATCGAGAGTAGCGATAATCGTCCCTGTGTTTCCTGTCCATATAGTATGAGGATTCCCTCCAGTGATGTGGAAAGCAGCAGCTACAGTGGGAGCCGCTGTCTCTGTAGGAGACATACCCTGGTGATTGGGAGCACTTTGCACTGGAGAACTGATACCTCCTGGTCATGCTGTGTGGTGCCCAGCAGTGCTGCGGTGTTTTGGAGCAGCATGGTGAGCTAGATTGTTCTTGTGAACAGGACCATCTGCGATCCGGGAGACAGGGAGGAGGAGGCTCATCATCAGAGAAGGGTAAGTTACTTACTTGTAATGAATGTTCTTGAAGAAGACCTCTCCATATACATATTGAAGGTATGTGGCACTGTCAGATGTCAAGATCGGACAGACTTTCCAAGCTGGACCACATGAGGAGCGCAATGGTGACATCACTGGAGCCCTCTATGCCGTGCTCCCCAGCCCACCAGTATGTTCCCCGCCACAGAGAAGTACAAAGTTAAAGAAAAATCCAACTCTTGAGGTGGGGATAGGAAGGTGGTGTGTCTTCTTGAAGGCAAGGTCTTCTTGAAGAACATTTGTTACAGGTAAGTAACTTACCCTTCTTCTTCAAGAGCCTTGAGGGGAGGATGGGAGGGTGGTGTGTCTTCTTGAAGAAGAGGTCTTCTTGAAGGACATTCATTCATTAGTCTAGTAGATGACTTATCACTTGCAAGAATATAATCTCTTATTTCTTTGGGCAAGCACCTCTCAATTAGATTCAGAAGCATATTCTCTAGGAAATCAGATGGAGGGGGGATCCTGGTGCCTCACCTAACCGGAGTGCATTGTGATCATGTCTGGTACCATGGGAAGGCACCAGTGTGGCCGAATTTGTTTCTCTAGTAACAGAGGAAATCAGTACTGTGGTGGTCAAAGAGGAGCAATTAGAATTAGATCCTCCAACTCCCAAGCTGCTTTGATGATAAGTACCTTGTGTATTAGAGGGAATGAAGGAAAAGCATATCAGCAGCCGTCTGGGCTATTTGTGTACTAAGGCATCCCACAGAGCCCCATGGCCTAAGGCACCTCTGGATAGAGATGGCCCTTCTTGTTCTTAGCAGTGGCAAACAAGTCAGCTACTGGATGACCCCACATGTGCGTAAGAACTTTTGACATGTTAAGTAGGTGCACACCTGCAACTTCTCAACCTCAGGCATGTATCCTTGTCCTGATGCTCACCTCTCCCTTGTCTCCCCATCCCTTGCCTCTCTTAAATTGTAATCCCCCTGGGGGTAGGAACCTCTGTATAACTATTGATTGTACAGTGCCAGGTACACTGCTGATACTATAAAGAAAGTTATTAATAAATAAATAATAAATAACATACATACATACATACATACATACATACATACATAAATAATAATAATAATAATAATAATAATAATAACTTGAGGGCGCAGGAGCCACATGGAGGCATTGTACAAGCTGTCTGGGAAGTCTATCAGGAGCTATGACTGTAGGGGTCTCATTCACAGTCTGGCAAAGGGTGTCACATCTGTCGTGGATGCCATCAGTCCCAGGAGTCTGGAAAGAGAATAATATCTTTACTAGGGTCTTCCTGAATTTCAGTTACAATAGAACAAATAGTCTGCCACCTTTCTATTGGCACAAAGGCTTTTCCTGCCGTGGTATCATCAATAAGGGTTCCACTAAAGGTAACAGAGTTAGTAGGGGAGAGAACTGACTTTGACCAGTTAACTACAAACCCCAGTTGCTTAAGCTTGGGAAGTACACACTGGATGTGGTCTGCAAGGGTTTCACTGGATAAGGCCCTTAGCAGTCAATCATCCAAATATGGAAAGACTGATGTGCCTTTCTTATGGAAAAATGATGCCAAAGGAGCAAGACATTTAGTAAATGTTCTAGGGGCTGTAGAAAGTCCACACAGTAACACTTTAAATCGGTAATGTTTTCCTAGGAAACTGAACCAGAGGAACGTTTTATGCCTTGGATGGATTGGTACATGAAAATAGGCATCCTTAAGATCTAGGGTTGTCAGGTAATCCCCTTGTCTGACAGATGAAAGAATTTGTTGCAAGGTGAGCATTCTAAACTTAAACTTTTAAACATATTTATTAAGAGCTCTTAAATCTAATATAGGTCTGAAACCTTCATGCTTTTTTGCAACAGCGAAATATTTAGAATAAAAACGAAAACCTTCTTCAGAATGTGGAACAACTTCAACAGCCCCTTTAGACAGTAACTGGGAAATCTCTTGTAACAGAACTCAAAACATTACTGAATTGGTTGGCACAGGAGTGTGCACAAGCTTACAAGGCAGCAATTTAACAAACTGTATAGAATAGACTATTTGAACAATTTCTAAAACCCATCTGCCAGAGGTTATCTGCTCCCATGCCTCAAAACAACTAGCAAGTTGGCCCTCCAAGTGGCCCTGAGTAGAGTCCCCTGCTGGGGAAATATTAGGCTGCTTGCCCACATTACCCATCCCAGCAAAACTCCCAGCGTAGAATCTCATGGCTGGGAATCTTACTATCTCCGAATGTGGGTGCGGGGTAAAAACGTCATCAGCAAGGTCCCTTGATATTTCCTCTTACAAATGACAGGGTTCAGAATGCAGCCCTGTCATTCATAAGAGAAAATGCCAGGGGACCTGGCTGATGACGTTTTTACCCCTGTGCCCACATTCTGAGATAAACATGAATTCCCGGCTGTGAGGTTCTGCGTCAAGAGTTTCACCAGGCCAGGTAATTTGGGCAAGCAGCCTAAGTGTCAAAGGGTGGGAGGGCTGTACTAGTTTTTTGCTGTTTCTGTCCCTTCTGGTGCTGGAAGTGCTTCTGATGAGTGTAAGACTAGTTTTTCCTAGGAGAAGGGTATCAAGATGGAGGACCAGAGTATGGCTGCCTCACCTGCTTAGCAGGTACCAAAGATTTCTTTTGAAATTGCTGCTCCAAGTGTCGCAGGTTAGGGACATACAGACCCATAGATCTAGCAGTGGTCCTGTCAGTCTTTAACTGGCGACAGTCCTGGTTCGTTGATGTATTAAATAGATTGGATTTGTCAAAGGTATAATATCCCTTTCTGGGCTTCTTGGGGGCAAGCCGGATGTACATACCCAGGCTTGTCTGTGCAAAGCTATTGAGGATGCCATAGACTGACTGGAAGAGTCAGCCACATCAAAGGAAACTCAAGACATAATTTCTCGACAATTACTTTCCATCTTCCATTGCTGGGAGAAGTCTATCACACATCTCATCAGGGAGCTCTTGCAGGATGTTAAAAACTGTATTCCATAAAATTATCTCTCTCCATCAAGGCAAAGTAGTTGCCAGCCCTAATACGCATGGTAGCTGAGAGTATATGCGCCTATCCATATTGCCCAGGCGCTTACCCTCCTTGCCAGCAGGCTGTGAAGGGATCTTCCCACCCTGACCTCAATCTCCCAGCAGCCGCTGTTGCAATTAGAGAAAATCATGCTCAACTTTTGGCACAGGGTACAGGCCAATGACTTTGGTATGACAGGTGGAGTGATTGCAGGCTCCTTCCAAATTTCCTCCAGTCTGTCAGAAAGAGCTTTTGCTAAAAGTATAGCCAGGTGATCACTAGGCCTGATATACCAAATGTCAAATAGATGCTAGAGCTCCTTGCAATCCATTGCTCCCAGTGGTACACCCTGGGTAGCAATCATATGGACCCAATAAATCTTGAAAGAGCCTAAAATCATCCGGGGGTGATACCGGGGATTGTTCTGGATCCTACAGTGTGCTATCAGGCAGTTGTAAGTCTGGATCATTATCTGGCGGGGCACTGTTGCGGGCTTTGCCTGTCCACTCATCAATGAGAAGCGTGTGGAGGGCTCCATCGGTGCCATCACTGGTGTCAGGCAGTTGCATAGTCAGAGATGGCACCAATGTCGGTGCCGCAGGAACATGCATCAGGTTAGACTGACATGTGGTAGATATTGGCGCCAACAGCACCGATTCGATAGCAGCCGAAGGTAGGGCCCCTGGTGGTGCTGATTACTAGGGACCAGGTTGCTGACATTGGCCGCTGCTAGATGTTGCTGTCGGTGCCGTTATAGGCTGCTGTTAGTTGGGCTTCTATAGCTGTCTTGACTGATTCTTGGATTAGAGGCCCGAGGAAATGTTGTAGGGGCTGGAGTCTATGGATAATTCTATGTCTGTAGTTGGAAGGTTCCTTCTTAGTGCCAGAGGCCATTGAGGTGGTGAAGATTCTGGTCTCGGGGAGAACCTAGGGGAAGGAGAACTGTGCTGCTGCTGCTGCTGCTGCTGCTTCCTCTTCTTCTTATGTGAGGAATCGGTACCAGGTGTTGATGGTGCTGAAGTCCTCTTTTGATTCTCTGGGGCAGGGGTGTCATCTGCCCAAGATGTGCCTGCAGAGGGCGTTGTTGGCACCGTCAATTCTGAAATGTGCTCCAGAGGTGAGGACTTGGCTGGCACCACTGTTGCCATGGCATCATCCTGACCTTGGAAGAGACCTGGTGCTGAGAAGAGGACACTGAGGCATCGCATTCATTCTGAAGTCAGTGCCTGGCCTGATGTTTGAACACCTCACTGAACAGGCAATGATGTCTGAAGTGCAGCCAGCCAACAAGCCCTTTCCTTTCTGTTTCAAGGCTTAAATGAAGGCAAACTGGGCACAATGAGGTATTGTGCTGAGCGCCAAGGCAGAACAGGCAACGATTGTGCACATCGTAGGGTTGCACGATTGTAGGGCTCTTCATAGCACACTGCAGGCAGCACTTGAATCCCTTCTGTGCCATGCACTGAGTTAGATGAAGCTGGTGCTAAATTGATTTTATTCTTTTTTGCATGTTGGGATCGAGAGAAGTCATCGTCCGATCCGGTTCCAAAGTCATGAGGTAAGTGAAGTGGGAGAGAATGATGTGTCTGATCTCTAGGTAAGGCAGGAAAAAACTGAAGGGCTGGGGAACACGGTGCTTTTTATAGAGGGCTCCAGTGATGGCTCCATCACTGTGCTTCTCATGTGGTCTGACTTGGAAAGTCTGTCCGATGTCGGCAGTTGCCTGCGCCAAATACTTTCAGTGTGTATATGGAGAGGCTCTCAAAGAAGAACACCATCTCCACAGTGAATGACCTGATCAGGGCCTCTGTGAAGTCCTCACAATTAAAGCCAGAGGAATATGAGGGAGATTGGGCCCTGCTCTTTCTCCTCTTTTTCCTAGGTTCCGGTGCTGGGGAAGCCTCAATCTCCTCCTGTAGACAGTCCTCTTCTACAGGATCTGGCAGGGGTGGAGCTAGTGAGGCTGGTTCAGCACTAGGACAGTGTCCTGATTGGTGCTAGGACCAGTGCCGAGGAGGGTGCCTACGGTGCAGCTGGTTCTGAGCCCCTGGAGCCTGCTGAACTACTGGTGGTACCGACAATGTCAGTCAGGGAGGGCTGTGCAGACCCCAGACTGATGGGACCCTCATCAGCCCCTTGCAAGGCTTTTTTAGTTAGGATGTTCTGGAGCCACAGCATGCCGTAATTTCTCACCCTAGCAGAGAGGGGAGCGCAAATCTTGCAAGGCCTCATGTTGTGCAACTTCCCCAAACATGCCACACACTTATTGAATTGCCCCAAGATAAAAAGTGTGGTTGCACAGGAAAGGTACCACTTGAAGCCTGATTTCTTTGACATGATTAAAGAACATGGTCTGGAGGTCACCTGAGGGCAGAGAGTCCCCTGAAGATTCCTAACTAACAAAAATATAAAATAAAGAACTTATCTATTAGTTTGCTGACGATTGCTTAGAATTAAGCAGATGGAGCGTTCCTAAATTGTCAAGGGTGGTTGGAAGGAACTGTGGTGGGGAAGTTCCGCCCACTCCTTTTATCTTCCCTCCTCTTGTGAGATCAAAAGCACAGAGTGGGAAAGGAGTGTCATGGCAGAGCCTCAACTTGTTTCTAGATTGTTTATTTATTTATTTTATAAACTTCTACCCCGCCCCTCCTGCCATGCAGCTCGGGGCAGCTTCCAACATCTTAAAATCCAATAAAAACAGTTAAAATAATCACAAATATTATAAAAACAGGGCTAGCAAACCAATCTAAGAACCAAAAATAGGTGGGGGAACTAAAACCCCACACCCTACCCACCCTCCCTCTCGAAGGCCTGGGCGAACAGCCAGGTCTTACAGTTCCGCCGGAATGTTAACAGGCTAGGGGCCAGACGAGCTTCCTCCGGAAGGGAGTTCCACAGCCGCGGCCCCACTACCGAGAATGCCCTCTCCATCGTGGCCCCCCGCTTAACACGGGGGACCTCCAGGCAATCTGCTTAGAAACTGCTGACAAAGAAGGAGTTTTCTGATTGCCTGTGGAGCAGAAACATATCCCCATCACTGAGAATCGTGGAGCTCCTCAAAGAAGAACTGGAATTTCTCTGGGTTATCCAGACATCCCTGGATAACCCAGAGAAACTGGGGCTTCGGCCAAATAAGATGATTTAAAATCCTGAAACTCCAGGTCACGCCATGAAGGGTAGTAAATCTTGCTTACACTGCAGGCAGGGAAGGGAGCACTCCTGGTTCATTTTGCTATCCTAGACTTCCACCTACCCCCCTAAAGCCAGACCTGGGTAGATCCATATCAGACATCACAACAAATGCCACTACACACTAACCCTGAGATGTTGAGGGGGCGTGCAGAGGGTTCCCAAGGTGACTGAATGTGACCTTCATATTATACTGCGTGGCAGGGCTCTGATGTAATAAAGATTCTTGGGAAATTTAGCTTGTCCACCCGCCACATAAACCAAGACGCCCAACTGCACCCCAGTTTATCTCAGGGTTACCCCAATTTGGCACTGACCTCCTCAGACGCCCCTACAACCAGCCCTTATGCCCACCAATAGAAGGCTTATCCCAACAATGGTGGATCTTTTCTGCTCCTCAAAACGCATCCGTCCCTTTCCCTGGCAGCCCTCCATGCCTGAAACTCCCTCCCTGAACACATTCACTCAGCTTCCTTCCTCCAAAACTTCAAATCTCTCCTTAAAACCCACCTCTTCTGTGGCTCCTCATTCCCCTCGCCGATTTATCCTGAATCATCATATCTTGTGTAACATTAAATGAGTAACTACACCTTTGTAACTAAGCCAAGCATGTGCACCTGAGAGCTCACGAGTTTATGCATGTATCCTTGTCTCTTCCTCTGTTTCCCCCCCTTTTGTCTCCCCCCTTCTCTTGTCTCTCTTAGATTGTAAGCCTGCTGGGGCAGGGACCATATCTCTTTCTTACAATTGTAAAGTGCCAGGTACATTGCTTGCGCTATATAAATGATTATTATTAATAATAATAATAATCTTTCAATTATGAACATAGAATTATACAGTTCTCAGTTTAGTCTAGTGGTGTTCTGAGTAACAAAAACCCCCAAACTTGCGAGTATTTCTGATGATCTAAGGAGCAGTCCCAAGTGTTCGGGCTGCTCTTTGGACCCTCAGAGAATAATTGCCAAGTTCCGAGGGGTGTGTCAGGGGGTGCTTAGGGGAAGATGGGGGGGGGTCTAGTAGGGAGGTCAGGGGTTGGTTACTTACCTTCCAAAGGGGTCCCAAGCCAATACATGTCCTCTTCCCGGCTGTAATGATACCTCTTCCAGGGTGTAAGAGGTATAATTTGTCAGCACAGGGGAGGAGGAAGGCAGTTGGAAGAAGAGCAAGAAGCCAGGTGGAGAAGGGAACATACTTTGCATAAGTTAGTCACCTCTCTTTCAAGGGTTTCTCTGTATCCTCAATTTGGAGAAAATAGTGAGGAGGAGGAGCAGCTCTAACGCTGGGAGCTGAGAAAGAAATTTTTTAGCACCACACCCTCGGGTTGTGCACTGGAGTGCAATGCTAAGTGAAAAAAACAGCACGTGGGAAACTATGCAGCGGACTTCACGTTGCTGCTCTGCATACTTTCCACAATAGGTAATGCACGTAAGACAAGCCTCAGAGTTTAGTGGCTCTGGTAGAGCATGTCCTTAACCCTGTAGGCAGCTGCATTTTAGCCAGTATATATGTATGCATCTGCTAACTCATCATGGCATCCTCTCTTAGATATGGGTTACCCCTTACAGCTCTCCCTATAGGAAACCAAAACCTGCTTGACTTTCTAAAGCTCTTGCTCTGCTCTAAATAGAAGTATAGCACCATTTTGATGTCTGAGGTGGGAGGACATATTTCTCTGTTGTAGCAAGGTGGCTTGAGGAGAAAAAGAGGGAGGACACAGACTGGATCAAGTGGAAATCCAAAAATATGCTGGCCATAAAACTGGGTTGAGGTCTCAAATCCTCTTTGTCTTTATGCATCACACAGGGCGAATTCACACAAGCATCTTTGTCTGTTTTTTAAATTTTCTGCAGGAAATAACAATTATACTTTCTTTTTTTTTACGCATTGCTTTCCCCATTTCCTCTGCTTTCAATTTTGTCTCTGTATTGCCCTTGCTTGTCAGTCCCATGGTGCTGCACGGCTGTCCCATGTCTCCATGAGGCTGGCGACTACAAATGGGAAGAGATCATTCCCAGCCCACAAGATGGAAGGCAATAGAGTATGGAATGACAGGTCTGCCCCTGATGTGATCTTAGAATGCAGAGATGTCTGTCAACTGGATTTTATGAGAGGCTGCTGAGAAGCCCAGAAATGTCAGTGTGGAAAATAAGCCATTATGGGGACTCCAAAGAGGAGACTTTTTGGTGCCAGTAGTAAAGTCCTTACTACTTATAGTATTTGAGAATGGAGGTCTTCCTAGTCTGAGGAAAACCGCATCCAATGGACACAAATACAGTGTGGGCTACTAAGCAAAATATCCTCCATGCTGCAAAATGGAGTGTCTCTGAATTGGGGTACAGCCATACCTCCCAACACAGGAGACTATCACTTTAAGTGCTGAATCCTGCTGTCCAAGCTGTGGTATTCATATTCAAGGCCCAGACGCTTCTTTTTGGTTGCCTCTCAAGAAAAGTATTGGTCAGAGTTCACCTGGAGTACTGTGCCCAATTTCCAGCACCTCATCTAAAGAAGGATGTTGACCAACGGGAGCAAGTTCAGAGGAGGGTGACAAAGATGACAAAGGGTCTGGAAAGCTTGGGGGAGGGTGAAGTGTACCAGGCTGGCCTTTAAAATTGACATGTCCCAGTCATGAGTGTTAGGGAACCAGGCTCCCCCAGCACTCGCGGCCAGTTCCTGTGACTTGCAACATGTCCCCAGCCCACAGTGCATCTGAGGGGGGACCTATCTGAGGGGGGACCTGTCTTCTGGCATGGGTGGCTACCCCAGTTCATATAGGTAAGGGGTGTCTTTGCCCCCCCTTTGGCACACACTTTTTTGGCTCGCCCTGAAGGAGGCGCACTGGATTTTTTGGCAGTGCCCCTTGAGTGGCCACGAGTGGGTGTTGCTGTGTGGCTCAGGGCAGGAAGCATGCATTCCCCCACTTCAGATGGGTGGTCAGATGGGTGGTTACTGGGTGGCCATGCGTGGCAGCATCTTGTTTAAAAGCCACTCTAAGGGCGCTTTTAGACGATCCTGCTGACAAGCGGGATCATTAAGTGCCGGCACATCCCCCCCGCCTTTCTCTCTACGCCGGGTCTGATGCTCAGAAGAGCATCAGACCTGGTGTAGAGACTCAGTGCGCATGCGCGCCCTTCTGCGCATGTGCCTCGGCAAAATATCCGGGAAGTGTGCCATGAAGCCGGCACAGCGGCGATCCGCGTCGGAGGGGGCAGGATCACCTGCCCGGTCTGACGCCGGCTTAAATGTAAGTTTGTAATTTAAACGAGCGCAAAGAAACGCGGCTGATCAAATGATCAGCTGCATTTCTTGTCTCGTTTAAAAGCGCCCTAAGATTCTATGATTCTAGCAATGCTGCCACTCAAGTTCATGACATCTGAAAAACACTTTAATGGGAGACAAAGGCATAATAAGAAATTCTGTCCCAATAACCCCACAAGGATTCTCATCTTCTACTGCACTATGAAGGGTGTATTGAGGACACTGGAAGTTCTGGAATTTATTCATAAAATAATAAATTACATATCAAAGATAACCTGGGATCCTTCTTGTTGCTTAGACCCAAGCCTTGGATACATCAAGTTGCAGGTGAAATTTCTGTCACAAAAGAATATTAAGTTGAGTAACTGTAATGAAATTTAAAATAAAGATATGGTAAATCTAGCTATTATGGTCAACACAGTTATAAGACTTTATAGATATATAGCAATTATTATTTTATTTATTTTTCACATTTTTACCCTGCCCTTCTCTGTATACTCAGAGTGACTTACAATAGTAAAAATATAAAATACAATAAAATACATTAAAATCTCTTGGAGCCCCAACATCTCCCCATCCGTTATCCACACCTACCTCCCATCAACCCTCATCCTCAAAAAAACCCCTACCCAATTCCACCCAACCCTATTCCTGTCTACCAAATACCTGGCCCAAAAAAAGGTCTTGCATCTCCTCCGGAAGACCAACAGTGTCGGGCTCAGGTGGACCTCCAAGGGGAGGGAGTTCCATAATTGTGGGGCAGCAACCGAGAATGCCCCCCTGCGCACCCTCGTTGTAACAACTTCATGGGCAGTTGGCACTCGCAAGAGCGTGTCCTTGGCTGACCTTAGAGACTGCGATGGGACATAGGGGACGAGGCAGTCTTTCAGATACCTGGGGCCCAGATTGTTTAGGGCTTTTTAGGTTAAAACAAGCACCTTGAATTGTGCCCAGAAAGCTATTGGCAGACAGTGCAAACTCCAGAGCACCAGTGTAATGTGCTTCCAGTGACCCATCGTTGACAGAAGGCGGGCTGCCGCGTTCTGCAGCTTCCAAACAGTCTTCAAGGGCAGCCCCACATAGAGCGTAACCTCAAGGCTAGATTACTGCAATGCTAAACCATGGAAGATGGTGGCCAGATCTGAATCTGACAGAAAAGGTTGCAGCCTTCTCACCAGATGCAGTTGGTAAAAAGCATTCCTGGCCACCACCGCAACCTGACAATCCAGGTGCAGCAGTGGATCCAGGAGCACCCCAAGGCTGTGAACCTGGGAGACCAAGGGAGGGCAGACCCCATCAATGTCAGGGGTTGCCACCTCCTCCAGGTCACAAGATTGGCCAACCATCACCACCTTGGTGTTGTCTGGATTCAGCTTCAATCGGCTCACCCGTATCCAGTCCCCAACAGCAGCCAGGCACCGGGTAAGCACCAAGACTGCAGAACCTGGGTCAGATGAAAAGGAGAGAGAGCTGGGTGTCATCCACATATTGATAGCACCTCACTCTACATCTCTGAACGATCTGTTACCTAAGGTCTGTGTACTCCTATCCTCACCACATGGACCAGCCCGCCATCATTCTCAATGTAACCAAGTCAAACAAATGCATTTGAGACATCGCATCTTTGTGATGTCTCTGTCTATTCCATTACTTTGTAAAGTGCCAGGTACATTGCTGGCGCTATATACATGCTTGATAATAATAATAATAATAATAATAATAATCTTGCCCAGAGGCCTCAGATACATATTGAACAGGAGTGGGGACAAGATGGAACCCTGTGGGACCCCACAAGGGAGCTCCCAAGGGGATGACAAGCCACCTCCCATCACCACCCTCTGGGTTCTCCCAGTTAGGAATGAGTGGAACCACTCATGAGTGATCATGTGCACCCCAGCCAGGTCCTGCAGCTGTGTCAACAACAATTTATGAAAAATGTTGTGCAGAACCACATATTGAATTTTGAGCTATCTAATGCATTCTGTGGCAGACCTCTGAAATTTGAGGAAATATTCATGCCTTTCACCTTGCTGCACTGTATGCCTGGAATGTTCTTCCTGAGGCAGTGCACCTGGCCCTCCTACCTCTCCATATTCATGTCCCACCTAAAGGCCCACTTCTTTAAGGTTGCCTTTAAATCATGATTCCAATCATGATCTTAGTTGGAATAAATCAATTAATGAATAAAGTGCACCCTGTAGTCTGATATATCTATTTAGATTGTAAGCTCCTTGGAGCAGGGACTGTGTTTCATGTTATGTGTATCTGTACAGCACTGTGTATGACTAGTAGCACTTTAGAAATGATTAGTAGTGATCTTTGTCAAGGTGACTCGACCACACAGAGTAGTGCAAATATTTTCCAAGGTGCAGGCTTTTCTGCTTATTGACTGCTATCCCAATAGGCATAGTAGTAATCGTAAAAGTTTATTGTAGCACAAGGCTATTACAATATTAGTACAGGAGTACCATTTGACAAATTGCAAAAAAAAGAAAATACAACTTGTAGAAAGGAATAACTTTAAGACATGCAAGTCTACTGTAACAAGAGGTACAAAACCTGTACACTACCCGTAGGGTAGGGATTACAGAAACAAAATTCCCGTAAGTTGCCACCCCAATGGGAAAACTAATAATAATTTAGCGCACATTGGAATGAGACAAAGGATCTAAGCTCGGGGTTAACACAAAGTCTAACTAACCCTGAAGCGAAAAAACAGGAGTATCCAGTGCCCCATAGGGCTAAGTGGCCAAATTCCTAACAAAGACTATTGAACCGGATTCGTGTGGCAGCCTCAAAGAAAGCTTCAGCCCTCCTTGTTACCCCAAAATCCGTCGGATTGAGATATGTAAATAGCAGCGACTCAGTGGGGATTAAAGGGTCATCAATCCGGTCACAGATATTTCTTTCTGGGGACTTCATAGGCAGGGCAAACAAAGTAAGCATGAAAAACGGACTTCACAGCTGAGCTACAACAGAGGGGACAAAACCTCTCCTCTTTAGGAATGTTGTTGTACTGCCCTTCCAAAAGGGCTGAGGCAAACACGTTACAGTGAAATTTTGTGAAAATAGCTCTGAGGTGGAAATTTGACCATCTAAATAACTTGGGCCCCCATTGGCCGAGCTAACCCTGACATACTGAGGGGCTACCAGTTGAGCAGACAGCAAGGAGGAGTCTAAGTTGGAATTCTTGGTCCGTGATTCTCCTCTTAATCAGAGCTAATAGCACCATTAAGACCAAGGGGCATTCCCTGGAGAACCACAGCTTGGCAACTTCAGAAACTACTGAGAAAAAAAGCCCCCCATCCCCCCCCCCCTTTAATGTCATAAGAAAAAGAGATTGCCCCTGGGTAGGGAATACAACATTTTCCAGACAATATTTAATAAGGTGTAATAGCATACTGGATCTAAGAGGGGAACAAGACGTCTCATTTTGCAAAATTGCCTGGGGTGTACCCTTGGGGACACCCAAAATAGAGCGCAAAAAAACATTCTGTACCACCTCTAACGGTCCAAAAAACTAATGCCCCAGACAGGGAAAGCGTATGAAACCTGTGCAATCACCTTCGCTTGGAAAAGGCGGAATGCCACAGAGACTATCTTGCCCCCAGCCTTAAAATAAAAGCTCAAAATGGCTGCTGAAGTCCTTTGGGCCAAACTGAGTGAAGCCTCAAAATGGTGTTTCCAACTGAGGGATGATGAGAGAATAACCCCCAGATATTTTAAACTCTTCACCTGTTCAAAAAGATGATCATCTATAAGCCACCAGTGAGGAGCATGGGCTCTATTCAGCCCCGCGACCAATACTTTGGTTTTTGAAAAATTGATGGTTAAATTTTCAAAACAGCAATAGTCACTGAACGATTGCATAACTCTCTGTAACCCGATAAGGGTTTGGGAGATCAGGACTGTGTCATCCGCGTATAGAAGTGCGGGAATTCTTCTGTCTCTCAGCTTTGGCGCGTGCAGATTGAATCCGTTCAGAAAGGAAATCACATAATTAAGGTAAAAATTAAATAAGGTGGGGGGTCAATAAACATCCCTGCCTCACCCCCTGAAACACAGGAACTTTCCCTGAAGGTTGTCTGCAAGGATCGTACCTAATTTGGAGAGTATTCCCAGTATGCAGTTGAATTATCAGGAAGAGCAAACGTGGATCAAACGAGGGTCATGTTTTTGTTAGTTAAATTAGGATGGTAAATTGAATGCAGCATTCTTCTTCTGTACAGTATAGTTATAAAGCTTTTCAAAAAATAATAAAGTATGGCATGAAAACCTTTTTGGAGTTACAGACATTTCAGAGTTACAAACAACCTCCCTTCCAAAGGTGACTGCAACTTTGAGATTCTACAGTACCCATTCAAGGTTACTTGCTAACAGACTATGGATGACTTTAAATGACTTGATTTATCGTCTCTTCATCAATTATAATATCCCATGCTGAAGAAATCATTCTATAGATGCAACAAATACTAGCAACCAATCCTCTTTCTTTTGCTCCCTGTAAATTTTTGCTTTAAATGCTATTTTGACTCATAAAACAGATAAGCTTAAACAGTCCTACAGTGTACTCTTTGCCTGAAGAACACAGAGGAATATCATAGATGCAGAACTAGTTAATTAAAATGTCATAACTAATCTGCACTTAATGTGTCTGTCTTGCTGACCAGTTCAACACAGAGGAACCTTCCTGAAGAAGATGTCTGTGCCTGGCACACACTCACTGACAGAAATTGGTCCAATATGTTCTCATCTACTTTGTGTCTTGTCTCTCTCATGGTAACTAAGGGAACAATCAGAGGGAACACAGACACAACCCAGGGCCAACCTCCAGCAGCACAAGCTTGCAGTCCTCTTCACCTGGTCTCCCCACAACCAGGTTTCACTTTCTTCTCACCCAACCTCAGGCAGGTAGAAGCCATTGCTCTTCCCCTACCTTCTTTTCCCCCATCAGAAGTAGAGTACAACTCAGAAGTGGGGAGAAGGAGAAACTGAAAACAGCAGTAACACAAGCAGGGAGGGATAGGTGTCATAAGAGCTGCAAGGAAAGGAAGCAGAAATTACTCTAGCTCTGCTTGCTGGTACTGACCTTGGGGGGATTCAGACGTTCTGATTTGTGCGATTTTTTAAAAAAAACGAATGTTTCATGCCTGTCTGAACACTTAAATTCGATTAAATGGAGTCAATATCGCACTAAAGCAATGCGTGTTGAAAAGCTACTCAAACCTACCTTTTTGCTGTCCGTTTTCAATAAATCCGCACTTAACAGCAGTGTGAAAGCAACATCGTACTGGTTTTAACTAGTGTGTAATCTTTTCTGATGTGAATGCAACCGTGCTTCCAAGTGCGCTGTTTTACTCCTGCCCCTACCGGAAGCAGTGAGACCAGCTGGAGCCCTGTAGTTGCCTCGCTGGGTGCAGGCTGCAGCCAGCTTCTCCCCAAAAAAGTTCTTCCCCTCCATGTTTCCCCTCCATGCTTCTCCCCAAAAAAGTTCTTCCCTCCAAGGGACTTTCAATCATCTGCCTCTGCCTCTACCGTAGTGCTGCAGCAGTAGCAGCAGCGGGATACCGGAAAGAAACCAGGGAGAGAAGCAGCGCGCCTCACTATGCGAGGGGCTTCTTTCCAGCAGCCTCAGGCTCTCCCTCTTTACTCCCTGATTCTACAAAGTAGCAACCTTTGCTACAAAGGTTGTAGCAAAGGTTGTTGCAAAGTTTGCAAAGTTGCAGCAAAGGTTGTAGCAAAGTTGTAGCAAAGGTTGTAGCAAAGTTGTACTTTGCTACAAAGTAGCAACCTTCTGGCTCCCCACAGGCCACTTCCTGTAACTGAACCGTACTGAGCAGCCGGATAAGCACGCACTACAAGAAGGTCTGAATGCATTATTTCGTTGTATTTAAAATCGGTATGGCATGCATGTGAATGCAACAGGACTTGTTAACAGCGAACTATTGAGAACCAGTTTTTAAAAAATCCAGATAATTGCTGCACGTGTGAATTCGCCCCTTGTTACCACTGCGCCTGTCAGCAACAGACAATAGGGGTGCGGGAGCAGAGCCAGGAGCCCTGCTCATGCTTGGAAAGAGAAGATCAGGGCAAATGGTATTGGGAGTCAGGGCTTTTGAGGGACAAAGGTTTGGACCTGAGAGACAGGGATTCAAATCTCATAATATTCATGACCTCAATGGGTGGCCTTGCACAAGTCACTTTCCATCTCAGTTCCCCATCTATAGCATGGGTATAGGGCTATTGTAGCATGAACTAGGTAAGGATTGTAAAGTTCTGCCCTTGCCCCTGAAATAGGGTGGGTTTTAAATAAATACAATCTTGTTACACCCTGAAAGCTCCTGGCTTTACCGGTGGATGGATATGAAAACTAGTCCTAATTTTTAAGGTGCTGGTGGGGACAAACATGATGCTGTGAGTGCAATACAAATGGTTTCTCAGTAGGAGTCTGACATTGCTTCATCATTCACCAGAGGAGAGTTTCCTTACTGAGCTGCCTCTTCCCTCCCTTTCTAGCTGGCCTGTATTTCTTTGAGGCAGGGGCACAGTTTACCTACCTCATTCTCCCTGCTATTAGATGGCCTAAACCCTTTTCCCCTGGTATTATGTACATGGCTTTGACAGCTTTCCTGGCTAATGGCCAAGAACCTG
Organism: Sphenodon punctatus; assembly: GCA_003113815.1. Classification (NCBI taxonomy): domain Eukaryota; kingdom Metazoa; phylum Chordata; class Lepidosauria; order Sphenodontia; family Sphenodontidae; genus Sphenodon; species Sphenodon punctatus. The sequence continues at coordinate 805,915 of QEPC01009887.1, read as the reverse complement.
CCATTCCCTTAACACTTGACTCTGGCATAATGCATCATATCACACTATATGAGAGAAAACAATTTTGACGGGTTAAGGGAGTTCAGATGTCACTACTAACTACAGAGGACACTGCACTTTGCACTCAAAATGTTTGCAGTACTTTGTCTTGCCAGCCAAGAATTAGTAATGTGTTTGTTATCAAACAATTGCTTAGCAAAGCATCTCTGTCAAATTCAGGAGAGGGGACACAATCTGCAGATAAGGGATCAGATTTGCTTCCAACATACATTGGTATAAGTTGGGAGTGGCCTCGCTAATTTCAGTGGAACTGCACTGGTGTAAAACTGGCAGGTGGAGTTTGTACTCGGTGACAGATGCATTACATTAGATTTGGTGTCTCATTGCCTGGCCCAACTTACTATATGACAACTGTCTGTCCAAAAAATGAAATATCAATAAACCGCTCTGTTTGTAACACCCTAAATCCTAAGGGCAACTCGGTTGCCTCATGTCTCTGTTTGCTTGGAGCAGAGGTGGGGAATCATTCTCTAGTCATCAGACTAGGGGTGAAAACAGACATGACGCTAACCACCCTTTAACCACCCTTTGTGGTCATTTATGCATGTTTCAGGGCTGCATAGGGCACCAATACAGCCCAGCAACATGCATAAATAACCACCAAGGGTGGTTAAAGGGTGGTTAGCGTCATGTCTGTTTTCACCCTAAATCTGGTCAATGGCTGGATTTTATTTGGCCCCTTTCTAAATCTGGCCCATGGATCCACTCCCTTCCTTCTAGCACTGAGTGAGCTCTGGGGAAGGAAGCAGATATACTGGATGCATCCCTAGCACAGATCCATGATCTGAACCCTCCCCCTTCTTCCCCCATCCTCTGCACACTCTATAAGCACCACCTCCCCCAACTCCTATGCAGGCCACAGGGCTTTGTAACAAGTGGCTCATGAGAGGGAAAAGGTTCCCAGCCCTGGTTTAGAGAGTTCTGAATTGATATAAGCCTTTACCTAACACCTACATATATCCTCCAAACCACTCCCAGGGTCAGACACTCTTCACAGTGGTATAAGCAGTGATGAGTCCATGGAAATCAGCAGTATTGTGGTCTTGGCAAGAACCACAATTGGGCCCTGTTTCTGTGACCCTGGCAAATTTACCCTCCCTTTACCCCAGCTTTCTGTATGTCATCTTGTTTCCCTTATCATTTTTCTTTTGTTATGCCAGCAGTCAACTTTTTTTACCATTATTCACACCCAAATCACAGATAACTAATATTTGGAAACTTTTTAGCTGCACAATAAATGGACTGCAATTGCTTGGACTTGCGCACATCTTTAAAAAAAAAAAAAAAAAAAAA
>QEPC01009887.1:762154-784006 GCA_003113815.1 Sphenodon punctatus | reverse complement strand
GGCAGAGCAGACTGAAGCTCAACCCCGATAAGACAGAGGTGATGTTGATGGGGAGAGCGAGGGAGGTAGTGGCCCCCCTGATTGGGGGGGTTCGCCCTCCTATGGCTCAGCAGGTCCGGAGTCTGGGGGTGATATTGGGTGTGGATCTCCGCCTGGAGTGGCAGGTGGAGGCAGTCGCTAAGGCTGCCTTCCACCAGTTGCATCTGATGCGGAGGCTGCGTCCGTTCGTCTCTGGCCCGGACCTGGCCTCCCTCATCCATGCCTTCGTCACCTCGAGGCTGGACTACTGCAACGCGCTCTACATGGGGCTTACCTTGTTCCTGGTTCGGAGGCTGCAGCTAGTGCAGAATGTGGCGGCCTGCCTCCTTACAGGGATGGGTCATCAGGAGCATATTACACCTGTGCTCCGGATTCTGCACTGGTTGCCAATAGCGTGCCGAGCTAGGTTCAAGGTTTTGGTGTTGATCTACAAGGCCTTCACGGTCTGGGCCCCTCGTACCTCAGGGACCGCCTCGCCCTCTGCGCCCCAGAGCAGCTCCTTCGGTCGGCCCGGGGTGCCTTCCTGGAGGTTCCCCGCGTAAAGCGGGGGGCCACAATGGAGAGGGCATTCTCGGTGGCCAGGCCGCGCCTTTGGAACTCCCTTCCAGAGGAAGCTTGCCTGGCGAATGTTGACATTCCGGCAATGTTGTAAAACCTGGCTGTTCGCCCAGGCCTTTGGGGGGGGGGAGGGGGAGTTAGGTTTTTTTTATCTTCTCTACCCTGTTTATTGTTTTAATGTTAAATTGTATCCCAGGGCCCTGTTTTAAATACTTAAATTGTATTTTGGTGTATTTTAAACTGTTTTATATTTGCTTTTTATATGTATTTTTATTGCTGTTGGAAGCCGCCCCAAGCTGTTCTCAGGAGGGGCGGGGTATAAATTCAGAAAATAAATAAATAAATATTTTATTAGGCCAGATTTCCACACAAATTAGCATATTTTTTTTGCATGAACCCAGTGATGTAAAGGGACGGTATTTGGGGTAGGAGCACTTTGAGAGGGTCTGATTTGGGTTTGGCCCACAATAATTCTGTCAGATTTTATATATCAGGACACATTTCTGAACAAAATGGCACAAGTTTCAACCATGCACCTTATGACATAAGTTGAAGGTCCTTTTGGGGTTCCCTATAGCCTAAATGCCCACAAGTTGCCTAATAAGACTTACATTTCTGATATATATGTACAAAAGCCAATCTGTGTCAATGGTTGGAAATTCTGTACCTTATGACAAGGGTAAACCCGTCACGGGCTCTTGCTCTATAAGTTCTTCTGGCCCTTCCAACACATGTCCCTCCAACCAGAAGGTTCCTCAATATTCCTGGAACCACCATCTCCACCCTCTAGGGGCAACGCCTGCTTTCTGCCCTCAACCTGCGCCCCATGAACTACCTCCTGTTGGGCAGGCTTGCTTACATCCCCGCCTGGTCGACAGGCCTGATCAGCCTTATTAGGAAGAAGGCCTATGGAGATCGAGGGGACCAAATCCGATACCCCCAGAACCTTGCAGGAAGGCTGTGTGTTTGAATGGTCTGCCCTGGTAACTAAAGTACAGCTCTCTCCCCTAGAAGAGGGGTGTGTGTGAAAGTTCCTTCCCCCTCACCGCCCGACCACTTCTCCCAAATCTAAGTGAAAATAGCTGCTTTTGAACCGCCTCAAGTCTTTCAACTAGGTTGGCTGGGGTGGATGGGGGGGCAAGACCTCCAGCACTAACTTGCCTAATAGGGATCTGCTTCTCAGGAGTCTCATTAATACTTAGAATTCCAATGTCCATATTATGTTCATCCCGAGTCATGCTGCACATTTGAGTTAGAACCCTTGAATGGACTCCCTGCAACCCTGAGCCCCCATTATGCCTACCTTTCTGGTCAAGTTGGGGAGCACACTCCTGGTGAAATATACCCTGGGGAACATCCCCCAGATGCAGACTTTGGGTTGCTGCCTGTTTATGCCGGGCCAAAGATGACTGAAAAACTCTGGACACAAAGATTCCCTTCCTTCCCAGGGCCTCTCTTAAAGACAGAGTGTTATTAGCCAAGGACTCAGTTAAAAAGGTCACCATTACAATTTGTCTATCTCGCGCAGCCGGCAAATGGTCGACTGATACTAAGTCATGCCTTGGAATCCTTAACCTTAAGAGCAACCTTATGTGTTCTGCTATATCAAGGATAGTCTCCCACCTGGGTTTAGGCCAGCCCCTTACAGGATAAACAAAACAGAAAAAATTAAAACATTCGGAATGGCTTGCAAAAGGTCCCCACCCTCCATCTGGCATTCAGCCAGTACTGTGTAATTCGAACCCCGGTAGTCTGGAGGGGTGACTAAGGAGAAAGTGGGGACCAGTTTCCCCCAAACAAATTCCCCCCCTCTCTGCGCCCAAACCCGGTCTGATGCTGCCGGAAGAATAGCTGTCATACGTTCCGCCAGCAAATTCATAGCAGTCTGAAGATTAGCAATACGGGTCAGCACAAAATTCAAAGTATCTGCTGTCAGCAACAGATGGTCCGTCAAAAAGGTCGCCAGCCCTTCACCCACTGGTGGTTGTGCGGAAAGCAAAGGATTATGAGTCTGAGGAGTGGACTCTGACCTAGAGCGATGAGCTACAGAATGCAGGACAACTGAATTTAACATAGTTCTATGCCTACTAACCCCTGAATCCAAAATTTCAGAGGGTGGCTGTGAGCAGTCGAATACCACCGACTGAGAGCGTGTGACAGAACCCCCGGCCGATCTTATTGACTGTGTTGTGAAGTAATTATCAATCTTACGCCGCTTAGCATTTTGGGGCTGGGAGAAAGCCAGCTCGGGGGAGTCCCCTCTCCCACACTTGCTGGTCGCCATAGACAAGATGGGGCTAGCAGGACACCACAGGAACGGCAGGCTGCCCCGCCTGCCCTTGCACCTAAGCCCGCGCGCACAAGGGCACGCCCTTGCATGCGCAGCTCTTAGGCACCCGGCCTCTGGCACTGCCGGTGGCCTGGCTGCCTTTTGAAGATCTTGGCTCCTCCCCTCACTGGAGACAGGTGCGCTGGGGCTCTGCGCTTGCTTCTGGAGCTGCTTTGCTGACACTAGCAGGGGCTCCTAGCTGCCCGCTGCGCATGCCGCCGGTGGCCTGGCCGCCTTTTGAAGATCTTGGCTCCTCCCCTCACCGGAGACAGGTGCGCTGGGGCTCTGCACTTGCTTCCGGGGCTGCTTTGCTGACCCTAGCAGGGGCTCCTAGCTGCCCGCTGCGCTGAACTCCACAAATGGAAACACGTGGAGTTTTCTAGCCCTTGGATGGTTTCTCCTGCAGAGGGCATGATTTGACTCGTAGGCACATTTCATGTTCTAAAGATCCAAGACCTCCACATTAATATGGTTAGCAGGACTAACAGCAATAATGAGAAACAGGTTAGAAAAAGGGTGGGGATAGAAGAAGAGTTGATTGTATTTTGAAGTTGATTTTAGTGCTTAAATCTGGAATTAAACATGTTGGTTCAAAATAGATTGTGATGTATTTTTAAAGGAATGTCCACGTCAGTTCTGGCTAGAAAGAGAATGAAAGGCAGGAGGTAAGGAAATGGTGCAAGGAGAAATATGTCATTTCTTCAGAATGTGACAACATAAATCTGGAGAGAGTCAGCAAAGCCTGCAGGAGTCTGTGAAATGTGTCAAAGCAGAGCCAGGCAATAACAAAAGAGGAAATATTTGTTACAAAACCCCCCCACAAATTTTTAAATAATTTTAGATTTTCAGTTTGAAAGACTAATTCTGAAATCTCATGGTGCCCCAAACCCCATGTCTGCCTACAACCCGAATGCCCCACAACCCTTACACTTTCTTTTTATTCTTTTCCTATTTTTGTCACTGAAAATGGTGAGGGTGAGAGAGAGAGAGAAGGAGAGGGAGTGTGGCAGACTGTTGTGGGTAAGTCTGTCAGGACCAGTACCCTGACTAGTGTGCACACCAACTGGTTCTGGTTGAATACTCCTCTGCTTTTCTCCCTGCCACCCAGAGAAGACTGAGGTCAGGGAATCTTGGTGGTTTCTGCTAGAAGTGGGGCAAAATAACAAGGCCTGCAGGGAGATGAGCTTGGGGATCAGGTAGGTTAGAGACTGATCACCCTGTTGAGGAGAGGGCAGCCCCCCCTCTTTCTGATTCTGTTGTGCGTCACCTGCAAGGTGTGTCTGCTGATGTGGAACAGTGGTCAGACTGGGCTCCAGAGTGCTGGGAGGGCCCAGCAATGAGAAGCTAGGGATCCCAGAGGGGGAGATGGCTAGGGACCCAAAAGCCATGTACCTTGAGTGCTGAGGCACACAAGGGAGATACTGGAGCCTGACTAGGGACTCAGAAAGGAATATGTTCAGGGACAGACTGGAACTGAAGGGCCTAGACCCATCTCTCCAGAAGGGGGCCAGTGGTGGCAGAGGCTTGAGGACCACTGTGGATACACCCAGCCAATGGTTCAGAGTAAGTGGAAGTGCTATTCCCAAGAAGCATCAGTGCTGGAATGTCATCGTCCCAGGTCAATTAATAAGGACACTCAAGAATAGTTAATAAAGGACTGTGGCAGACCAATACCACCAGGGCCTGATCCTGCAAGAATGTATGGCTCTAGCTGGGCTGTTCCAGTGACAGGTGGTAAAAAATACAAGTTTCCTTTCATTGAAAAAATTGAAACTTTTAAGTGAAACTTTTTTATAAAGTTTTTTTTTTTTTTTTTTTAAAAGGTCCATTTTTAAATGAAAGCTTAGACACCTTTCCAGATGAGGGTATAGAGTGTGTACTGCACAGATACAAAAAGAGAGAGAGAGAGAGTCAAAGCCAGGTGCAGCAGACTTCTTGCACAAAAAGATCTTGTTAGTGCCACAAAGGCACTGGGAGAGGGATGCAGCTGCACTAATTTATTGGTCTAGAAGGAAAGTAAATTCTAAAAGGATTAACATCAGTTGCACTCTCTGCTTTTAGAGGATGTAGAGCGTACTAGTTCCTATATCAGACAGTCCTGAATACATGCATGTGTGCTTTGAAATCTGGTCCCCGCCAGGGGTGTTCATGTTCCCTCTCCACTCTCACCCTGAGTTTGAGGCACAAGGGACAATACTTTCCTTAATTTTGGCCCTCCACAACTCCAGCATTGGCAGCAGTATGGTTGCCATTGCAAAGACCAAAATTAAGGAGGCAACTGCACTCTGCTAACCACTGACATTTTCCCCAGATTTGAATTCCACACATTCAGGTACCATCAGCAGAGACACAAATAGTGCTGTCCTCAGTGGCCCTTGGCTCCAGTAGCAGCAGTAGCATTTCCTGGTGCAGGACTGAGTGGGACCTAGCATGATCTAGGTAAGGCCTGAGGTTGGAAATTGATCTGGAAGAAACAGGAGCCTTGGGGTTGGAAGGCAGCCTTTTTTTAAAAAAATAAATAAATCATTTTTATTGTTGTTACAGATCAGCTTTCACCATAATCCAATTAAATAAACCAAAAAAATAGGAAACAAAAATTACAATTCAGTCTGCCCTGCACCAGGACCTAAAAACAAATAATAAAAAGTCTAAAATAAATAGTTCCAATTCAAGAAATCTGAACCTTTCCCTAAGCAGGGCACACAAGCAATCCGTCGAGAGCTCTAGTTATAGCAAACAAAATATAACAACCAGGTCCAAGAAGTCAGGTAGAAATAAAAACGTCAAATCTATCAAATCTGTAAGATACCAGAAGACAGCCTTCTGTGGTGGCATTGGAGGTCTGCACAGCTCCCAGAGCATTCCAGGGCACCAGAGATGCTCTTGATAGTTTTGCAGGCCTCCACAATGCTGCCATCCTGGACAAGTTGTCTTCTTGTCCCCTCCCCACAATGGACAGGTCGGCCCTGGCAGTGATATGCAGCCAGAAGAAGGTGATATTTCCAGAAGAGGTTAAAACATTGTGTTGACATTATTGCACCTTTGGGAAAGCACTGAAAACATCTCACTTATTTCATTTTAAAACCTTTGATTTCCTTCAAATTTTAGTCCCATAAGTAAGCAGACAGTTTCCTTCTCCAAGTTTAGTGACCTCTCAGGAATATTTCATGTGCCATCTTCAGTTTAAAGTTCCAGTTTGTTTTTCTCACCATATCTCCACACCAATGTGGAAAATATTTTTTACCACCCACCTCTTATGTGTTACCCAGTGTTTGCTAATTCTTCAGCTTCAAGATCAAAGCATTTGGATTCACTCCAGGAAAAAGTTTTTTAGCCTGTTGCTGCATATCAACCACAGGTCAGTAAAAGTTTTGAGACCAAATGTTGGCATGGCTAGGGGAATTTCTGCATAAGTTACTAAACGTTTCAACACTTGAGGAGGAAAACAAAGAAAAGATTCCTGTTTTCAAAACAAATCTGAGAACTGGGGATAAGACACAACTCATTCTCTTTCTAACTTTGCCAAAAAGGTGACTGAAAGCACAAGGAGGCAAATAAGAAACATGTTTTCAAAAGACCCTGCTGAACTATTGATTTTTTATTTATTTTTTTAAAGGCATCCATTGGCTTGGATAGCACCCAAATTGCAAAAGAAAATGTTGACCGGGTTGGGAGGGTGGGGAGGCATAATTAATAGGGATGGGCGAACAGAACGGAGTTCAGAAATTTGGTTCGGTTCAGTTCGGTCTGAAATTTGAGTTCGGAAATTCGGTTTGGTTTGAAATTCGAGTTTGGTTCGGAAGTTCAGTTTGATCGACCGAACAGACCAAGTTCGGTCAAACTCCGAACTTCTGAACCAAGTTCGGCCATTCAAAACCAGGTTTTTGGGTGTGTGTTGCCACTAGGGATGGGTGAACAGAACGGAGTTCAGAAATTCGGTTCGGTTTGAAATTCGAGTTCGGTTCGGGCGACCAAACAGACTGAGTTCGGTCCGAACTCTGAACTTCCGAACCGCGTTCGCCCAGCCCTAATAATTAAATGGATGGAAAACCTTCCGAGGAGAGCTTCCAGGAGATGGACATTGAGGTCAAGGTTTGAGAGAGGTTGCTCTAAATCTGAGCTGCTCTAAAAATTTTAATCCAGAGGTTTTGGCTTGACCCATTATAAATGTAAAGTCCCGCTGCAAAGCTTGGAGTCAAATCCAAATTTTTCCAATTATAGAGGTGTCAGATCCAAGATTTTAAGTCAGACCCTTTTCTTCTGAAATTATATAGGGCAGCAAGAGAAATATATCTGCAAAAGAAAACAGATCACAGGCCAGGACTAGATTAAAGTCTTGCTGTCAGAATTTGTTAATTCGAAACTCCATCAGGTTTGAATCAAGCCCCTCAGAGTTAAAAATAATTTAGATTAGCTAAATCAAGAGGGGGGGGAAAGAAATACCCTCCTTATGCCAGTCTGATGCTAATGAAATCAAGAAGCTATATCATTGAAAGACTCTGCTGCCTTCATTGTATTACAAGTGCTGGCTTACTTTTATGTTTAGTTGAGGGAGAAATGGAAGGTCATGCTATTTGAGCAGTTGAGATGACACGGGAGAGATCGTTCTCCAGGATTAGCCTTCTAGTACAAGAATCATCATCGCTGATATTCTTAGTCCTGTATAGGCAGACCTCTGCATTGAAACCTTTTTGAACCATCATGTCTTTCCTAGACCAACCTTCTGCTCTTTCTCCAGTTCATACAAGTTCAGATAAGGATCTGGTAGTTCCTGTTTTAATCAAAGAGGCTGCTGTCAGCCCTCCTGATGTATAACATACTTGAAAATTTGTACAGACCCGAGGGCAGAATTAGGCCCAGAGTACAGGCATTGCATATGCACAGAGAAGAGAAAGCAATCCTTCCAGCAAGGCATCCCCAAAAGCGATAATAAAGAAAAGATACTGTAATCTCCCTTCCTTCCCATAAAATAAAGCAACGGATGATATTTACAACACTGATAAAGCCTGCTGTCTGCCAAGGTTGAAATTGAGCCAATGGACTTGCACTCTGTTTTCCTAATGTGGATAAATAAGCCGATGTCATAGTAAAGGTCAATGGAATATTTGTCGTAACCCTAAGTTACACAATAGCCTGTCAGTGTGCAGACATTACTTCATAAGAACCATCCCAGCTTTCTAATTTACAGCTACTAGCCCCAAACAGCCACAGCTATGCATTTTTTCAGGGACAAATTTAAGGAGATGTCCCACTCAAAAAGATAGGGTTGTAATGGCTGCAAGTTGAACATTTCATCTTGTGAGGCCTAAATGTATGATATTTACTTATTTATTAATTTTAAACAGAAAAAGGAAGAACCTATAGTCAGGAAATGCTGAAAAGCAAACAGTAAAAAAATCCAGCTTGGGCACATGTTCTCTTTGGGGTTTAGCCAACTATTTAGTCCCAACATTAAGGTGTGACATTTACCCAATGGGAAAAGATAATTTATCTTTTTAACAGAAAGCTGTAGTAAAAATCAGGAAGTTGTGAGCATAAGTCATAAAGGGTGTGTCCATAGATGGTCCATGTTCTGCTTACTTTAGCACACCTCATCATTAGCTTGTGCTAAACTGCAATCTTTGAGAATCCACACCTGAACCCCTCAGTCTTAAGTGTTTTTCACGAGGGTAGAGCTAGCACATCCCATGTGTAACTACACCCACATTTTCAGGGTATTGTAAGAGAACTCTGTTACCCTGTTTCTCTCACTGGCTGAACAAGATCCATAGAAAAACAGACAATTGATCAGAAAGTAGTACGACAGGCAAATGTCTGTGACCACAATGGGGTAAGCGTGGGACTATGCATATGTAAACAGGATTGGGATGCCACTGCCTCCTTGCCAAATCACATTCTTAGAGAGTACACAAGTAGGGTTTTCTGTAGAGAGAACAGGAAGTCAGAGTGGAACAGGAAGGCTACCAGAACCAAGTTAACCACTTGGCATATCTACACACAAATTTAAACTGTGAAGCCAGACTCAAACTCTGTAAGTAAAGGTGGCTTTTCCAAGACCAAGTTTAGCCACTGACTACATTGCCGACGCACCGAAGGAGGCAGGACAAATTGCTGGGTTTCAAACGGCCGCACTCTTTATTTAACAAATTACATTCAAATTTGGGTGGGGGTAAATCACCTAGTGTGATGAGGGTCCAGTTCTTAACTTAACCTTAACAACAGTACCTCAAATGTTAACCACCCTCGATTGCCACCCCACCGACGATCACACGTCTCCCCTTGAGCGGCCCCACCGTCCGTGAGGGGGTCCACTCCTTTAAATGCAAGTAAGGAGAAAGATGCCTGCCGACGGGGGACCATACTTGTCCCTACCGCCATCTCACGACACCCCTCCCAAGGAGGCTGCCCAGCCACTTGCCATCCCCTGCTTTCTGGCAGATGGGCCTCCCCATCTCTAAAGACATGACTCTTAATTATGACCCCTCTAACTACTCTAACTTACAGTACTGGACCCCTGCAAGAGTGCGACAATGATAGACGAGCACAACAACACCCCTAGCAACTAAGGGATACTGATTAACCAAATGACCTGCACTGCAAGGAAGGCGAAAAACGGAAAACCTTTGTTCAGGTCTGATTGGGTTAACCGCAAAAATTCCTTCCTGGCCCCAAATTGGTAGCCGGTGATTCCCACAGTGCAAGGGGAGGGTTGGGTGGGTGCCGTTCTTCGCCGCTCCTGGGCTGGAATGCGGCCCGAGTGGTGTCTTCTCTGCCCGTGGTCCCATATGCCTATCCAATGGGAGGCGCAGCCTGGGCTGCCTAACAACCCAGGCTGCCTCCTGGCTCACAGCACGCCGCCTGTTTTCCCGCCACAGGGGGCCGCGTCGGCCTCTGACGGCGGGAAAACTTTTAACCCTTGCCGTCCTGCCCCCTCTCTAGGCGGGTGCGGCAAAGGGCCTTGCGCCCCCCGCCCCCAGTGGGGGAGGGGGTGGATGCAATTCAAGCAAATATGGAACCCAAGCAGGCCTTCGGTGCTTAAAGGGTGCATGAGCCACTTAGTCCAGGAAACCTCTAGTGAAAGAGGGTTGTGTGATCATCCGTGTGACTGCAGCTTCCATCAGTAGAATTTTTCCTAGGGATTACTTTGTGTCCTGATTACATCACTAGAAGCAGGCCTAATCCACAGTTGAATCTCTCCCAATGTGTTATCAAGACATTTCAAGCCAGATTTCTCAGGCTCACTGTAACCGCCACCACATGTCCTTGGGAGCCAAGGACCATTAAACACTAGGGAAATGTGCCATTAAATGCCTGTGATTAGAGAAGTCCAATCTAATTAATCAAGAAATACACATGAAAGAATCAAGGTTCTTATAATTACAGATGGGACAAAACTGGAATTTCTAATCTAAGCCCCTTTGGACTTGAAGCAGTTCTCATGCTCGAAGACTTTGGTTCAAGGTTGTGTTCAAAACAAGAAAGGGTCTGGTTTCTGGCTGCAGCTTACATGTGACTAAAATTGAATGCGTTTCACCCAAAGATGGCGGCTTTGGGGGATATAGTAAACATACATATACCAGGATTCCAATAATAATCAGGCAAGATAGAACTACATTTTAAGAATGCCTTCTATAACTATCCCTCCCCACCACACACACACACACACTCTCAAGCATGCTTTTAAAAGCTAGTCCTTTATTTAACAATCGCCTAGCACATTTTGTGCGTGGTGATGATTAAATTCACTACTCCATGAATTATAGTGAAACTGAAATCTATTGTGCAAGGAGAAAGCAAGATGCAGAAGTCAATCCAGCTTGGATAGTCCTGCTTTGTCTTAACCACATATTGCCGCTGGCTGGGATGTGGTCAAGAATATTCCCCTTGTTCTTCTGCTGGAAGTAGGTTGGACAGAATGGAGCATTGTCAACCAGGCTTGGATTCAGTCTGGCTGGCTAAGTTTGTCTATGAAGGACCTTCTGGTTCACACGACAGCAGAAGGCGGGGAAATTAATAATAGCAAACACCTGAAAAAAATCTAAATTCTAACAATTTGCATATTTAAGTAAATTAACTTTTTTCAAATATTCTAGAAAAAAATGCTTGCTGGCAAGAACTCTAAGCAAATAAATGCAGAGTGTATGTAGAAGGTAATTTTTGAATTTGAATATTCGCAAGTTCTTAATGGGAATCTGATTCTAATGATTTCATCCAATCAGGGAACAGCAAGGTACATGTGACCTGAGTCCAGTCAGAATAACTCAGGTTTGTAATGATCACGTACTCAGAATAAAAAAAATTATAGCTCACAATTACCTTGAGGAAATAATTGTCAGGAAAAGTATTCAGAAAATAATGATCAATGATTGAATTTATTTATTTATTTTTAAAAACACATATTTATTTTATTTATTTATTTTCTGAATTTATACCCCGCCCCTCCTGCAAACAGCTCGGGGCGGCTTCCAACAGTAACACATCTAAAATACATATAAAACCATTTTAAAACATCAAAAACCATTCAAAATATTAAAACAGGGCCTAGGAAAACATTAAAACAATAAATAGGGTAGGGGAGAGAAAACCTTCTAACCTACCCTCCCTTCCCCCCCTCCCCAAAGGCCTGGGCGAACAGCCAGGTTTTACAACTTTGCCGGAATGTCAAAAGGTTCGGGGCCAGGCAAGCTTCCTCCGGAAGGGAGTTCCAAAGGCGCGGCCCAGCCACTGGGAATGCCCTCTCCATTTTGGCCCCCCGCTTAACGCGGAGGACCTCCAAGAAGGCACCCCCGGCAGACTGAAGGAGACGCTCTGGGGCGTGGAGGGCGAGGCGGTCCCTGAGGTGAGACCAAGAACAGAGAGAAGATGCGTACAGGGTTCTACCACAGCTTTGCTCGCGCATGACAGGACTGGATTTTGCGTCCTGTGATGCGTGAGCAAAGCCGTGGTAGAACCCCATACGCACCGGCGCTACTTCCGGCATTGGGTTCCTCCTGCTGCCGCGTCTTTGCCTGCGTGACATTTTAACAGCACCTCCATGTCAGGTGTGAACGTGGCCTTAGTGATGGCATAGCTAGTGGAAGATTAAAACAATAATCTAATCATGCAAAAATTTAAGCACTGCCTCAGTTTGATTTGAATGCTGCTGGACGTTAGTGATGGGTAAAGAGTTTTTTAACCGTAGTATGCCCTAAAAGCCATCTGCATTAATCCACTATTGGGGTATAATGAACCCCAATTAAATCACACTCAAACCCCTGATGCCTCCTGGAGGGTCTCAGGTAGCACACCTGGGTGAGGCCTCAAATAGAATATCAATCTATAAAGAATTAGCACACCTGGGTGAGGCCTCTTGGAGGAGTATATAAATCTGAGGCCTCACCCAGGTATGCTACCTGAGACCCTCCAGAATCCCCGGCAGAAGCCTTAGCCAGGTGGGCTACCAGAGATCCTGAATCAGAGATGCCGGGGATTGAACTTGGGACCTTATACATGCAAAGCATGCACTCTACCACCCCATGGCCCACCCCCCAGAGCAAGGAGACTCCATGGAATTAACTGGCAGTTGATTTAAAACAAATAAGAGGAAGTATTTTTTCACTCAGTGCACAATTAACTTGTGAAATTTGCTGCCAGAGGAAGTGGTCAAGGCTGGTAGTGTAGCTAGCTTTAAAAAGGGCTTGAATAAGTTCTTGGAGGATAGATCCATTAATGGCTATTAGTCAAGTAGATTTTGGGGACATAACCTCTTGCTGTTGGGGGCTGGAATAACGGAATGGATTCCCCATGGTGACCTGTTTGGTACTTCTCTCAAGAGACAGAGATTGGCCACTGTTGGAGACAGGATGCTGGGCTTGATGGACCACTCGTCTGACCCAGTACGGCACTACTTATGTTCTTATGTTATGTATTGTTCTCTTAAGGACATTAGACTGTGGAACTTCTACCACCGGACACATAGCTGAGCCTATATCTATTTACTTACAAAACTCAGTGCAAGACTCATCTCTTTCCAGTGGTTTGGGTGCAATAACAGAACCAGAGAAGAGACCCAGGAAGTGACCTTTAAAAGACAACAAGCCAAGATGAAGCTAGATAGAATAAATAGAAGTAGTGGTGAAATGTTAATCATCATTTATGTATTAGGTGAACATATTTTACCATCATGGATATAGTAAAACTGTGTAGGCAGATATGGATATTAGACAATCACAAGGTTTGCACAAATAACTCCTGCATACTACTTTGGCATGGAAATCCATTGGCTTGTGACACTAAAAGATTTTCCATTTAGATTATGAGGTTGCCATTGGGTACATCCAAACAAGCTGGGGTAAACCCAATTCCCCATATGCCCCATGGTGGGCAAATGCAACCGCCACACTTTGGACTGGTGGGGAGAGCTGGCCACACGGTCCCCTCCCCTGCAGCCATCACCAGCTCCTCCACACCCCGAGGCGGGCCAAAGAGCTGGTCACATGGGGCTGGATGCTCCGACTCCTGCTGTACTTCAGCATTGGGCCTGCTGCCACTAGGCAGCAATGGGCGGGGGAGGGGAAATGCCCATGTGTGTGCTCTTCCTCTTGCCTAACGGCTGATCATGGGAGAGGGGAGCATGGGAGGCGTGTGCGTACCTCTCTTCCCATAAGAACATAAGAAGTGTCATACACAGTTCAGTGGATCCATTGAGCCCAGCACCTGTCTCTGACAGTGGCCAGTCTCAGTTGCTTGGAAAAAGTACCCAACAGGTCACAAAGAGGCAATTCCTTCCCTGTTGTTCACTCCCAGCTCCTAGCAGTAAGAGGTTACATTCCTCCAACCTACCTGGCTAATATCCACTAATTGACCTATCCTCCAGAAACATATCCAATCCTTTCTTAAACGCAGATATACTACTGGCCTTGACCATATCTTCTGACAACAAAGTCCACAACTTAATTGTGCATTGGGGGGGGAATAATTTTCATTTATTTGTTTTAAATCTGCTGCCTGTTAGTTTCATGAAGTGTCCCCTAGTTCTAGGTCTATTTGAGAGGGCAAACAACAGTTTTCTATTAAGTTGTTCCACACCACTCATGATTTTTTAAGCTTCTATCTTATCCCCTCTCATTCATCTCTTCTCCAAGCCGAAGAGCCCTAACCGATCAAGTCTTTCTTCATAGGGGAGCCGTTCCATACCCTTTCTCATTTATCTTGTCCTTCTCGGTACCTTTTCTAGTTCTACTGTATCTTTTTTGAGATAGGGTGACCAGAAATGCACACAATATTCAATATGTAGTCGCACCATAGATGTATATAGAGGCATTATGATATTTTCAGTTTTATTCTCTATCCCTGTCCGAATAATTCCTAACATCCCTTTTGCTTTATTGGCGGCCGCCACACATTGAGCTGAGGATTTCAATGTACTGTCCACAATGACTCCAAGATCCTTTTCCTGAGTGGTAACCCCTAATTTAGAGCCTAGCATTGTGTACATAAAGTTTTGATTGTTTTTCCCTATATGCATCACTTTGCACTTGTCCACATTAAATTTTCATCTGCCATTTAGAAGCCCAGTCACCCAGTCTCGCAAGATCATCCTGCAATTCTTCACAGCCCACTTCTGTTTAACTACCTCCTTGAATAACTTTGTGTCATCTGTAAATCTGATTACCTCACTCCTTACTTCCCTTTCCAGATCATTAATGAATACATTAACACCACCAGTCCCAGTACAGATCGTTGGGGCTCCACTATTTACTTCTCTCCATTGCTAAAATTGACCATGTAGTCCTACTCTTTGCTTCCTATCCTTTAACCAGTTACCAATCCATGACAGGATACTGCCTCCTATCCCATGACTATTTAATTTCCTCAAGAGTCTCTCATGAGGGACCTCATCAAATGCCTTCTGAAAATCCAGTTACACTAGATCAACCAGCTCATCCTTATTCACATGCTTATTAACACTCTTAATTCCAATAGATTAGTGAGGCATGATTTCCCTTTGCTAAATCCATGTTGACTCTTCCCCATTAAGCCGTGTTTATCAATATGCTCAGTAATTCTGTTCTTAACAACTGTTTACACCAGTTTGCCTAGCAGCAATGTCAGACTCACTAGGCTGTAGTTTTCAGGATCACCTCTGGAGCCCTTTTTAAATATCAGTGTTATATTTGCTACCCTCCAATCATTGGGTACAGTTGCAGATTTTAGCCATATGTTACAAATTGCCAAGAGTAGATCTACAATTTCATACTTGAGTTCCTTCAGAACTCTGGGATGAATACCATCTAATTCTGGTGATTTGTTACTACTTAGTTTGTCAATTTGCTCTAGAACCTCTTCCAGAGACACGTTGATTTATGATGGTTCTTTCAATTCATCACCTACAAAAAATAGTTTCAGCGTGGGTATGTCCCCAACATCCTCTGCAGTGAAGACCGAAGCAAAGAATTCATTCTACTTATCTGCAATGTCCTTATCCTCTCTGAGTGCCCCTTTCAGTCCCTGGTCATCTGTTGGCTCAACTGACTCTCTAGCAGGCTTCTAGTGTACTTGAAAACGTTTTTATTAGTAGTTTTTGCATCTTTAGAAAGTCGCTCTTCAAATTCCCTCTTGGCCTGCCTTATTAATGTTTTACATCTAATTCACAATGCTTGTGCTCTTTCCTAATTTCTTCATTAGGACTAGCTTTCTATTTTTTAAAGGACACCTTTTTGGCTCTAATAGCCTCCTTCACCTCACCATTTAGACACACAGGCAGAAGTTTGGTCCGCTTGCTACCTTTTTTTATTACATTTAATCTGGGCTTACAAGATGGTCTTTTAAAATAGACTTCTTGTTTCTTCCAGACATTTACTCCTTAAATTTGGCACCTATGTCCATGAAAAAAGATCTAATCCACTTTGCACAGGCATGGTGCCATCCTAACAGATTGTCTTGTATGCGAGTATCCAAGTTTGTGCACCAAATGTAGATGAAGACAGGATACCCTTCCACGAACACTAAACTGGCTGTCCAACTTGAGCTTCTACTGTAAGGGATGGAGGAATGTGTTGTTGCTATTCCTACTTAGGAAAGAAGTTTTAAAACACTATGGGTGCAATCCAGCTCCTATTGATTTCAACTGAAGCTGGATTGCACCCAATGAGTAATAGTTCACTTAGTGGTGGTAAGGGGAATTTGTTCTGACACTGCACCTGAGCCATGATCCGGCAAAATTCCCTCTGTAGTTGAGTTCTGACACTTCTTCTCATTCATTCCTTTGGCCGCCTGTTGAGACTGCCAACAAGAGTGATGGCATTTTCTGTGATATTGCCCATGTTCCAATAGAAGTAGGACTGAGACTATTTCACACCAGAGAAATCAGAAATGATGAGCCAATGATTTGAAGCAAACTTTTGAAAGTGCAAATTACATCTCCCAATTCTGACTGGGGGGGGAGGGGGGATAGGGTCATCTGCCATTGATGGTGTCCAGTTTTCTTTAGTCACTCAGGTTCACAGCCTTAGAGTGCTTCTGCAGTCGCTGCATTTGGACCATCAGGTTGCAGCAGTGCATAGGAGTGCCTTTCACCAACTCCATCTGGTGAGAAGGTTGCAAACTTTTTTTATCCGAGTTGGACAATTCACCATCATGAACGCCTTCATAACCTTCAAGGCTAGACTACTGCAATGCGCTCCATCTAGAGCTGTCCTCAAAGGCTATTTGGAAGCTGCTGCAGCTGCAGAATGTGGTAGCCCACCTTCTCACAAAGGTGGGTCATTGGAAGCACATTACACCTGTGCTTCAGACTCTACACTGGCTTCCAACAGCTAAATGGCTTGGGCCCAGTCTGAAAGACCGCCTTCTCCCCTGTGTTCCATCACACTCCTTAAGTCAGGAAGCAAATTCCAAATTCAACAAAAGTAAACCTAGAGCTATGTAAAAAGTTTCACATGGACAGCATGATCCTGCAGCTGTTTGGTGCTGGAGCTAGCCCATTGCACCAACATGAGAGTCCTGCTCACTTCAGTGGAATTTGCAAAAGGCTAGCACTGGCACCAACTGGCTGCAGAACAGCATCCTAACAGACATTTTATTTGGAATGATGAACTGTCAACTTCAGGCTTTGAAGCCACAAAAGAAAATGATGGTGAGATCCATTACTATCACTAGCTGTCAGAGGCAAATTAAAAACCCTTTAGATTTTCAAAACGTTGTGGGGTAAAATCAAAACCATTGCATCACTTACTTTGAGGATATTTGTTCCAGAGAAAGGATCTGGCTGATCAGACTTCAGTCACAGGAAAGACCAGTCTCTGAGTCCCATAGAACAGAGTGGTGGGTTCTAGTCTTCAGGTCATTGGTAGTTAGCGAGACCATAAGTGGCCTGCAGCCATTCCACAGAACTAAACAGTAAAATTGACAATTCACCAGTGACATCTATGTCATTAAAATTAAAAGGCAAATTAAGAATTTTAGAAACCAAAGACTTCATTTTCCATTTACAACACCTTTAGAGTGTTTTCATTTGCGAGACTGATGATAAATGGTTTGCGGTGTATCTGTACAGCGCTGCGTATGACTAGCAGCACTACAGAAATGATATATAATAATAGTAGTAGTACAGTAGTCTGATAGGACATCTTCTGCCATCAGGGCCAGCCTTAGCATAAGTGGGGCCCAGGGCAAGGAACAAATGTGGGAGCCTTATCTTCCACCGGTGGCTTTGCCACCACTGGCCAGCAGCCTAGGGGTATTCCCCGGCTCAGGGGGCGCTGCACTACCCAGGCCTGGGTTTGGGGATGGGCACTCTCCTCCACCCATCCCCATGCCTGAGCGGCCATTCGGATCACTTACCTGATCCGCTGCCACCGCCATCGCCTCCGCCACCACCTCCGGCCTGGGCCCTGTGCCGGGCTCGGAGCTTCAGGCGGGAGAGGCACCGCGGCAGCAGACTATATCTGCCTCCGTGCTGGCCGCCGCCACCAGATGTTCTGCTGCGCCCCCCCCCCCGCCACTGCCTGTCACAGTCTTGGCATGGGGAAATGAGGGAGAGAGAGGCAGAGGCCCCGCGTCTCCCTCATTTCTCCTGGCCGAAACAGCCAGGCAGGCAGGGGAGGGGGCCAGCAGCGTGCCTTCTTCTCCCTCAGATCTGGCAGAAGTAAGGGAGAAGCAGAGGCCCCGCTTCTCCCTCACTCCGTGCGTGCCCCCCCTGCCTGTCAGTCTCTTGGCCAGGGGAAATGAGGGAGAGGCGGGGTCTCTGCCTCCCTCATTTCCCCTGGCTGAGACTGACAGGCAGCAGGGGCGGGGGGGCACGGAGTGTGGGAAAGGTGGGGCCTCTGTCTCTCCCTCACTTCTGCTGGCCCCCTCCGCTGCCTGTCAGTTGGAGTTGGCTGGGGGCCCCACGCTAGGGGTCCCCAGCTCCCGGTCACTGTCAGGTTGGGAGCTGGGGACCCTGGGTGCAGGGGTCCCCCCAGGAGCGGAGCCGCCCTGCAGTAGGGCCAGCCCTGTCTGCCATTAAAGTCAATGGGAGTTTTGCCACTAACTTCAGTGGGTGAAGGATTATGAGAAGCTGTGAGGACTGACAGTGGTCTGTTCATCCAAAAAGTATGGGAACAAATGAAAACAATAAAGTGCTTCATGTTCCAGCAATTAAACTGGAGGCCCAATTGTTCCCTAGCAATAATTAACACGTCTCTTATTTCAAGTATGTGCTCTTAAAAATACCAAACACGTGGCCATTTCCTGTTGTTTAAAATAATTGTCACTCATTATATCCTTTTATAACTACATGGCACCAGCATAGCAGTTAGTGAGTGACACCATGAAGTCAAGTTTGAAAATGCACATTGATGTTTGAACAAAACTAGAATTACATTAGGCACTGCATATATTTAACAATCCTTTAGAAAACACTTAATTTCTCTGGATTACACTATGAATTCAATCCTCCACCCACTGAATTCAATGAAAAAGTTTCCATTGACTTTAGTGGTGGAGGATGTCCTATGTGTGCTCCACTCAGACGAAAGGGCCTTCTGTACTGTTGTGCCTTTCACTGGCCTTCCCCCCCAAAAAAACAAAGTACCTTAAAATGTTACATACTCTTCTACATCGTTCAGATGATATTTTTTATTGGATTAACTATTGTTGGCAAGAATATACATGCTTTTGGGCCACACAGGGCCCTTCCTCAGGCATATAAAAAGTCAGAACTATAAACTGGGCAAAATTCAGAATAGAGATAGATAAATATTTGAAAAAGAACTGTTGGGACAGTTTAGTTTGGGCTTCATAATAAACCACTATAGAATTTTATTTATTTAATTATTTCTATCCCGCTCCCTCCAGCCTTACAGCAGCTCAGGGTGGATTACAACACATTTAAAAATAAGTTAAAACCAGTGGTGGCTGGTGGGTCACTAAGGCCGGCGGGTCATTAAGGCCGGCCAGGCGAGCATAGGGGTGGTGAGCATAGGGGCCCCAGCATAGCTTGCCCCAGCCAGCGAGTATAGGGGTGGAGTCTAGCCTAGGGACGGAGCCAGGGGAATGGTAGGCGGAAAAACCACACATAAACCAGCAACCCCCACTATGTCCCCATGTCCCCGTGTGCCCCCACTCCCCCCATCATGTCCCCATGTGCTCCCACTCCCCCACCATGTCCCCCCAGAAAACCACACAAACCAGAAAACCATGTGCCCCCAGAAAACCACACATAACCAGCGACCCCCACTCCCCACACCATGTCCCCATGTGGCCCCGCTCCCCCCACCATGATCCCATGTGCCCCCACTCCCCCACCATGTCCCACCAGAAAACCACACAAACCAGAAAACCATCTGCCCCCAGAAAACCATGTGCCCCCAGAAAACCACACATAAACCAGCGACCCCCACTCCCCCCACTATGTCCCCATGTGCCCGTGTGCCCCCACTCCCCCACCATGTCCCCATGTGCCTCCACTCTGCCACCATGTCCCACCAGAAAACCACACAAACCAGAAAACCATGTGCCCCCAGAAAACCACACATAAACCAGCAACCCCCCACTCCCCCCACCATGTCACCGTGTGCCCCCACTCCCCAGTTAACAACACCCACCCACCTCGCTCCCCCACTGCCCCCTGGCAAAAAACCTGATCCTCGGCAGGTCCGGACCGTTAGCGTCACCGCTGGGACAGCTGGGAGCGAGTCAGCAAGGTCTGATAGACCCCACCCACGCACAAGCCTGGCCGCGCAGCCACAGTGCAGCCTGGAGAGGCAGCATCAAAGCCGTCCCTCCAGGCCATTAAAATAGCTGAGCAATGGGTTCCATGAGAACCTATTGCCCAAGCTGGCCATGCCCCTGAAAACTGCGCATGCAGCACATTCTGTTAGGTCGGCAGCAGTGCCAACCTACCAGAAACCGCGGCTGCACCTGCGCACTACTCCTTCAGCCGCAGGCAAAGCAGCTGGAAGAGTAGTGCGCAGGTGCAGTATTTCTCCGACACCAGCATGCGGCCAGAAGGTTCTGGACCAGAAGGTTGCTACCTTGAAAACAAGGTTCTTCGAGATGGCTCCGAACATTCTCACACACCACATGCTGCACTACAGCAGCTGACAGCACCGCTGGTGTCGGAGTCTTGGTGCGGGGCGCTGGGTGCTCCCCCCCACCCCCAAAGGCTCAGGCAAACAGCCAGGTCTTACAGGCCCGATGAAAGGCCAACAAGCTGGGAGCTAGGCGAGCTTCCTCTGGGAGGGAGTTCCATAGCCGCGGTGCGACCACCGAGAACGCCCTCTCCATTGTGGCCCCCTGGTTCACCCGGGGGACCTCCAAGAAGGCGCCCCGGGCAGATCGCAGAGGTCACTGCAGGGCCCAGGGAGTGAGGAAGTTTCTCAGGTAGGAGGGGCCCAGACCACGTAGGGCTTTAAAGATCAAAAGCAGTACCTTGAATCGGGCCCGGAACACTATAGGCAACCAGTGCAGAGTCCAGAGCACTGGTGTAATGTGCTCCCTACGGCCCGTCCCAGTCAGGATACGGGCTGCCACATTCTGCACCAGCTGCAGCTTCTGAGTGAGCACCAAGGGCAGCCCCATGTAGAGCACGTTGCAGCAATCTAGCCTTAAGGTGATTAATGCATGGAAGAGGGTGGCCAGGTCGGATTTTAAGACATATGGCTGGATCCTACGCATAAGATGTAATTGGAGAAAGGCTCCCTTTGCCACCGCCTCCACCTGACAATCCAGGCAGAGGCCAGGATCCAACAAGACCCCCAAACTCCACACCTACGGGGCCAGGGGCGTAGCTACTGTGGTGCAGGGGGGCTCAGTTGCACCCGGGCCCGTGCCTGTGGGGGCCCACAGCCGGCCGGAGCATCATGGCCCCACTGCGAGGGGGCCCACCCACCGCCGCCGGCCACCCTTGCAGTTGCTGCCTGCCGCTGCCTGCCGTGAGCGGCTCGCCTCGCCACTCTAGGAGCTGCAGAGGGGGGAAGCGAGTGGCAGGCGGTAAGGAAACTTTTTTTTTCCTTTTATATTGCCCATGCCGGGTCCTGGCCCCCAGGGAGGGAAAGCAGTGCAGCGCTGCAGCTCACCTCCTCTCCCTCCCCGGCTGGGCTAGGCAATTAAAAAAAAAACCAACTTCCCACAGACTCTCCGCGGAGGTGGCGTTGCTCCAGGGACTTGCACCGCCTCCCTGTGTGCCTGCAAACCCAGTCCCAGTGCGGACTCTGCAGGGACTGGGTTTGTGGGCGCAGGGAGGTAGCGCGTGAGTCCCTGGAGGAGCAATGCCGCTGCCGCGCAATGGGGACCCCCGAGCCCAGACTCAGGTTAGTGGTGTGTGCCCCCCACCTGCCCCCATGCCCCCTTCCCTCCCGCCCCCCCAGCCTGCAGTGTGCTCCATCCCCCTTCCCTCCTGTCCCACCCTCAGCTTGCCCCATCCACCTTCCCCCCGAGCCTGCCCCCACTCCCCTTCCCAGCCT
>QEPC01009887.1:730551-754727 GCA_003113815.1 Sphenodon punctatus | reverse complement strand
TGGGCCCTATGGAGAAGTCGGTCGGAGTCAGATCGAGTCCGACACCAGCGTTGCTCCAGCCTCCTGCCTACTCGTTTCATACACCGCAGCCCCTCGGTAAATCAAGGGGCCCTGCGGTGACAAGACCGAGGCAGAGGGCGTCTCGGAGCCACCCTGTCAATGGCCTCCTCCAGCAAGCTGTTCCAACGCTGGACTAGCTCATCGACAGAGTGACCGCCCAGGTCCAAGGTTAACTCCCTCGGGACCTCTTGGAACCGCTGGGGTTCCATTAGCCTCCGAGTGCGGACCATCCTAACTGGTCCCCTCCCCTTCTGGAGGGGGTGTGCTGAAAGACTGGCCTAAAGGAGATAATGGTCCATCCATGACAAGGGCACAGCTCTAACCTCCCCCACAACCGGACCTCCCACCTCAAGGCCAGAACCGAAGATCAGGTCGAGGGTGTGCCCCCCACATGGGTCGGGCGGATAACCTCCTGATTTTGACACTCTTTTGTATCATCAAAGTCACTGTTTCTCCTAGACAGTCAATGATAGTGAAATATATCTGACTGCATTGATTGAATGGGAAATGTGCACATAAACGTTTTCAGTTCTGACTTGTTACATGCCTGAGAAAGAGCCCTGTGATGCCCAAAAGCTTGTACATTCTCACCAACAGAAGTTGGTTCAAAAAAAGCTATCTGAGCTATTTTGTCTCCATTTCTTCAGGATTGAGGGCATATAATGAAATCCCCATACGCTGAAGTTAATGAGAGTTTTGCTATTGACTGGTAAAGGATCAGGATTTCAATCTTCAACTTTGATCCTGTAAATGCACGCATGCGTGCGCACCTGCCTGCATAGTCCCGTGGAAATTAATGAAACTACACATAGCTTTAGGATCAGGGTCAGATTAATTTTGCTCTGCGATTCAGTTTCTTCTACTGTGTATGTGTGTGTGTGTATCTTTTGTACATAAACTGGAATGAGATAAACATTTCTTAAAATAGAGGAAAGCTTTTATAATACCAAAACAGTTGGCAGGGAGAGTCAGATACAGCTGTAGTACCCAAGATAACTTCAATTTATAGAAATTAGAGTTCAGACCCACAATTCAAGCCGGGCACTTCAGAAATTTAGCCCCCTACTATGTCTCCCATTGTAGCAGGGAGGTCTTCTGAAATGTCCAGATTTGCAGTGTCTGGAGTCCCCAGCCAGGATGAGACTACAGCTCCAAGAGCTGCAAACAGGAGCTCCTAGATATACAGCACTGGGTCATAGGCAGCCTTTGGAAGACCAGGATCATCATTGAGTACCAGCAAAATCAGGATCCAGGAACAAATCCAGGAGCAAACTAACTAACTCTAGGAGACAGCAGTATCATAGTATGGGCCAGAGTCACACCAAAGATCAAGCTGAGCTGAATAACTAAGGGCCTTTTCACACAGGAGCCCTCCCTCCCCCCACACACGTGCGCGGCGGGGGGGTGAACCTATGAGAATGCCGCAGCAGGTGGGGGGGTGGGGGTACCCGATGGAACGGTGCCCGCGGTGGCTGGGGTTGCGTATGTGCTCCCGCGCTCCACCCATCTCCACCCATCACCCACGCACGGAGCAACGGACTCCAATGCTAGTTACTCCATGAGTGGAGATGGGTATGCGTTCATGGCAATGGGCGCAAACCCAAACGCCTCCGCCCCCCCCCCCCCNGGAGTCCGTTGCTTGGTGGTGGATGCAGATGGGTGTTGCGCGGGAGCACACATGCACCTACACCCCCCCCCCCCCCCCCCCAGCATCCCATCTGAAAAGGGCCTAAACCAAAGAACAATCCGAAAAGCAACAAAAGTACAAAAAGGTCAGTCCAATGGGGCCAGGGCAAGGGCATAGAAAAAGACAAGGATTGGAGCAGGCAGGCTGGTTAGGACAGAAGGCAGGATAAGAATTCAAAACAATACACCAGGGCATACACAGACTCCAGACTGATTGGACTAGAAATCTGGGCCCAAACTAAGCCAAAGCCCAACTGTATTAGACCTGGCCTGGCCTGAGCCCAATGCAGCCAAGCTCTTTCAAGACCACACTTAGTATGACTGGTTGTCCCATCTCTCCACAGGGTGTTATGACATCACAATGCTCTGTTAGAAGCAAAGCTAAAGTTTTCCAACACCCCCTTTTGACATTTATTTAAGAACATAAAAAGTGTGATACTGGGTAACACCAATGGTCCATCAAACCTAGCATCTTGTCTCCAAAAGTGGTCACTCTTGGCCACTTCAGCGAAGTAACTATATAGGTTATAACGGAGTGATGCATTCCCTACTGCTCACTCCCAGTTCTCAGCAGTCAGAGGTTGTGCCGCGGTCTACTTGGCCAATGGCCACTTATGAACTTATTCTCCAAGAACTTGCCCAACCCTTGTTTAAACCCAGCTATGCTACTGGCCTTACAATGTCCCCATGCAACAAATTCCACAAGTTACTTTTTCACTCAGCGTAAAATTACTTCTTTTTGTTTGTTTTAAAACTGCTGCCAGTTAGTTTTATTGTGTTACCTCATTCTAGTATTAATATTTATTATTTACATAATTATTCTGCTGTATTCCAATGGGTGGGTAACAATGCATAAAATATATCTTTAAATGCACACATAAGTCCCCTATCCCAAATCTTCCCAGCCCTATTCCTGGTTGCCAAATGCCTAGATAAGTAGAAAAGTCTTACATTGCCTCTGGAAGATGATCACGTTCAGGTTTAAACAAACCTCTACTACTAATAATATCTATAGCACTACTAGGCATACACAACACTTTACATTCACAGATTTTGGAGACAGGTCCCTGCCCAGTGGGCTTACAATCTAAGATGAACAAGGGTGAGGTGAACACAGGGAAAGACAAATACACACTCCCATTTTACAGATGGGGAACCAAGGCTGAGAGATTGTGACTTGCCCAAGGCCACCCAGTACCTTATCCATTACACCACACTGGCTCTCTGGCTGAAAGATTATGACTTGCCCAAGGGCAACCCAGTGAGTTTATGGCTGGGGCAGGATTTGAATCCTGGCTTCCCAGGTCCAAGTCCAGCACCATATCCACTAACCATGCTGGCTCTCAACCTCCAGCAGAAAGGAGTTCCAGAATTATTGGTCAGACACTGAGGACACCTTGCTGTGCAAACTTGCCAGGTAGATAGCACATGCAACAGGGTGCTCCTGGCTGACCTCCGAGGCCACAATGGGAAATAAAGGAGATGGTATACTATGAGGTCTTTTAGATACGAGGTCCACGCTATTTGGGGCTTTACAGGTCAAAAACAGCATCTGAGTTGTGCTCAGAAAGCTATTGGCAGCCAGTGCAGACTCTAGAGCACCAGTGTAATGTGCTGCCAGAGACCCACCCCAAAAGGTGGTGAACTACTACATTCTGCACCAGCTGCTGCTGCTTCCAAACAGTCATCAAGGGCAGCCCAATGTAGAGCACACTGCAGTAGTCTAGCCTCAAGGTTACAAAGGCATGATGACAGTGGAAAGATCCAAATTTGATAGAAAGGGCCACAGGCATCTCACCAGATGGAGTTGATGAAAGGTGCTCTTGGCCACTGGAGCAACCTGATATTCTGGGCACAACAATGGATCCAGGAGCACCCCAAGCTTCCAAACCTGAGTGACCAAAAGAGGCTGGACCCCATTAATAACAGGTGTCACTATGCTGCCTAGGTCACAAAGTTGCCCACCATCATCACTTGTCTTGTCTGGATTCAGCTCAACTGGCTCTGCTCCCTAAAGAACGCCTTTGGTAGAACAACAGAGCATTGAATTCACCTGAGGCTTGACTACTCCAGACCAGATGATCAGACCCTATTAGGCTCAGGTTGGGCTTCAGTCTTCTACTCTGCACTGAAGGCCTTGGAAGTTGTTCCACCCAACTTCCTATTCCGGCAGCCTTAGGCCACTTGCATACGAGATGGGAGGGCAGGGGAACTTCCATGAGCCAAAATCACAGAGGGGAAATTGTGGGAAGCTCTGCTCATGTGCGTGGGCTTTTAGACCATTTCTGTCTTGAGTGGCAGCGTGGCGCTCCATATGAGTGTAGCTTCCCACGATTTCAGCTTACAGAAGTCCCACCCCTCCATCCCATCTTGTGTGCAAGCAGCCTTAGATACTAGAACCAGTCAATCAGGGAAGCTGGGGTGTGGCCAGGGCTGCTACAGGAAGGTCTTTACCCTATATTCAGGCCAGAAATCACTGACTTGCAGTAGTGCTATAAAACCAGCCCCTGCCTGAAAACCCTTGGGATGCTGGATCAAAGTGTGCTGTCCCTTACACTGTAGTTGCAGTCTAACCCTGACAATAGCCTGCCACTGCAGTATGCAGATTATCACCTTATCATTGCACTAAGATTTGTGGATCTATTTGCTGTACTAGATTGCAAGCTGGAAGGTGCAAATCTTCACGCTTTCGACTTTATGAACTGGCTTTAAAAAAACATACATCAAAATACAGGCAAAATCCATGTAATTTAACAAGACAAATTCTGTATCCCAGCATTTAAATCTATAAAGAAGTCTCTGTGTGCACCTTTCACATCATAATACAACATCAGTTGGACAAGGTGCTCCAGGATCTGCACTGGCTGCCTATTGTCTTCCTGGCACAATTCAAGGTGCTCGCTTTGACCTTTAAAGACCAAAGCGGCTTGGGATCTACTTATAGCCTGGAAGATCGCCTGGCCTACCATGTCCCATTGCGGTCAGCTGGGGAAGCCCATCTGGAGGTACCTGTTTTTAGCTTGGTCTCTTTGGCACAGAGGGCATTCCTGCCTGCTACCCCGCAGCTGTGGAACTCCCTCCCCTGGGAGGTTTGCTTATGTCCAGGCTTGAGTGCCTTTAGGAGGAAGAGTAAAGGAGTTCTTTTTGCAAGGGTGTTTGGCAGTGGGAGCTAAGGAGGGAGGGAGGGAGGGAGTTATGCGGGGTATGGGGGAGGGGAGAGTGGGGTGGGGGAGGTGGAGAGGGGTTGGGGGATGTAAGCTGCCGAGCCACCTTTGGTGGGAAGGTTAGGGTATTAAATTTGAATAAATTAATAAATAAATACTTACCTAAACCCCTGATCCAGCAATGAGCTCTACACCAAATGATCCTGATCTTGACCCAAGAGGAGCACCACTCACATCTTCCCTGCAGTAGAAATTGGTGGTATGTGAATCAGGGATGGACAGTAATGCAAAATCCCACCTTGGACCCACCAGCCTGTACCGCCCTACAGTCCCTATTTAGAAGGAACAATCCTCTTTGGGTGCTGAACCCAACTGTCCTTCTTTCAACAGGTCAAAGTCCATCTTGCAGGGGAGAAAGACAAAAAGACTAATATTCAAGCCTGGGCACCTCTTTGCTGGTTGCCTCTCAGGTAAAGCACTTGAGAGGACAATGGGGAGATGATGGAATGACAAGAAACTAAGGCCACTTTCACACAAGACGATTTTCCACACAAATTTAACAGTACTGCAAGTTTCATGCTTGTGTGAATGCTGCTTTTCCACATCCTTCACAGGAGCTCAGTTAAAAAAATGTAATCATAGATAGATATCAGGGTGAGGAAATCCTATTTCTGTCCCTTTTTATGTGCTGGAAAAGCTGTGAGATTTGAGTGAATGCATACAAGTGTAAGTGCATGAAGGAGTGGAGCTTCTTTACCAAAGGGGGGGTGAGCAAGGAGAGCGGTGTGGAGTGCCGAGGACCCATTCCCTGACTGTCAGCCACCTGGGGAGGAACAGCGTCTGGGGGCGGAGCCGAGCAAGCACGCAGCAGGGTCTTTAAAAAGCCCAATTAGCGCTATGGCGGTGCCATAGGCGCGCGCCTGGGGTCGCACACCTAAAGGCTGCGCGTACAAGGGCGCACCCTTGTGCGCGGCCTTGTGCGCTGGCCGGGTGCTAGGGGTGTTTTCGCTGAATTTATTGCTTGGAGGGAAGGAGTAAGAAGCCAGAGGTGTGAGTCAGAGACCAGGAGTGGAGACCCTCTACAGTAGGAGCCAGCGCGATGGTAGACATCTTGCGTTCCCTCATTTTTTACTCCTAACTCGCACTCAGTTGCGGGTTTTTTTNCTCATTTTTTACTCCGAACTCGCACTCAGTTGCGGGGTTTTTTTTGGGGGGGAGGTTGCTGAGGGCACTGGGGGCCCTAGCATTTAAGCTCCTATAGGGTAATGAATAGAGGGAACAGGGGGATGGCATCTGCCGACTCCTCCGGCATTCCTCCTAAACCATCCAGACAGAGGAAACTTGAATGTTTTTTCCATAGTGCCCCGGCAAGGAAAGTGGCGGCTGGAATTTCTCCCTCGGGGGTCATGACTACCTGCTTCCAGCCACTTGTGGATCTCAGTGAGACAAGAAACTCTTTACATAGTGCTCCTCTATTAGAAGCCCCAGGGGTTCCTGGGCTTTTACCTTTGGTTGCCCCCCCCCGCCCCTTGGGTGATACAGCTGAGCCAAGCCTGGTACCAGATGAAAAATTAGCTATTTTCCTAACCGAACATGTCATGCTCACGGCGGAAACCTTGCAGTTTATGTTTGCCAAACTTTCGAATTTTCAGGACAAGTTGGACTCTGTGGAAAGGCTTGTCCAGAAAGGGGGAGGGGGGTGTTTGGCCACATGTTATAGACCCGGGCCACCCAATGTTTTCATCTACCCCCTCAGCGGGAGCCACTTGTTCGGCGCCTCAAATATTGGCTCCCTTGTCTCGCCCCTTATCAGCGAATGTACCTCATGAGATTCTCCCTCCTACCATTGCTGTAGACAAAGTGGGGCCTTTTGGGCTCCTTCCTGCTTCCCTAGTATTTACTATTCTTCCCTGGTGGGGTAAGCGTACTTTACAGTGGGCTACAGCACTGGACATAGCTGAGCATCTCAGACCGCTTTTGAAAAAAGATTGTGTTTACTAGGAGGGAAATTATATCAGTGGACCACTTGATAAATTCAATAGATAGGCAGATGGTTATTGTATCCTTTAAATCGGTGGATATAATTCCATATATTTTAGCGCTTAAGAGCTGCTTAGAGTTACAGGCAGTGTTTGTGGCTCGTGCCTTTCAAATTTGCCCTCCTTTGCAGGGGTGTTTGATAGGGGACTCAGCTGGATTACCCTCCAGACAGAGAACCGGACCTGGACAAGTTTGCCCCTATTTGCCCTTGGATCCTGTTCCTACTATACTGCCTGTGGACCATGGGCGATTACCAACTAGGAAACCAGCTGGCCAGGAGCCTGTGCTGACCGAGGCAGGCTCTTCGGGTAGGGGCCAAAGTATAGTGACCCCCACAGCACAGAGGCGGGGGGGCGCTTAGGGGGCCCAAGGGGTTGTTGCCACTAAGGTCCCATCAGGTGGAGGCAGGGCCGTTGTCCCTGCCAACAATAGCCCCGCAGGACCACTTGCTGGAACGTTTAGAATGATTACAGCTCCATTTGCGAGAGATGCAGGCAAGAGAAAGCAAACACTGTCACCCTGTTGCTCAGCAGCGGGACATACCCAATTCTTGCTACGCCCCCTCCCTCTCCT
Organism: Sphenodon punctatus; assembly: GCA_003113815.1. Classification (NCBI taxonomy): domain Eukaryota; kingdom Metazoa; phylum Chordata; class Lepidosauria; order Sphenodontia; family Sphenodontidae; genus Sphenodon; species Sphenodon punctatus. Next base: position 747,204 of record QEPC01009887.1, on the reverse strand, counting down.
TGACCCTCTCCTCTTGTTCCCACTCTCGTTCCTTTAGCTGGTTGACTACGGGGGAAGGGGGACAAGGATAGAGACCTGGGCTGAAGGGAAACATATTAGTACATCAGCTACAAAGAGAATTATATCGGGGCAGGTGGTAGGGATGGATTGTCCTGGGAGGGGAGGACTGGTAGCAAGTAGTTCATTGAGCATGTCGGGACCCCAGTCGATGCCGGGAAGGGCTTTACAGGGGGAGGATTTGCAATCCCCATTAGGGTGCAACTCTGATACTCAAATGATGGCTATTCAACCCGCACAATTTATAGCTCCTCCACTGGTATTGCCAGAGTCTACCCGATTAGATCCCCCCCCCCGACAGGTAGGGTGCTGAGACAGCGGCATAGGCCTCCGCAGGGGCAGTGACAGGAGGCCCAATTGGATGCGCTCCTCTCCTTTATGTCTTGGAACATTTCGGGGTGGAGGGGGCACCAATTGGACCCGGAATTCTGCAAGTTCCTGACTGCACATGATATAATTCTCTTGCAGGAAACATGGCTGATAGAACCCACCTTCAAGGGCAGTTGGAGGGGGTTCAACATGTTTTGGTTAAATGCCATTCCTTCAACCTCCCAGGGCCAACCAAGTGGGGACCTTGTGGTGCTCATAGCTTCTTCTTTATTAATAAAGGTACAGCGAATAGGTTTTATAAAATCCAATTTTATGCTTTTGCATTGTCAGCTTCCCTCTGGTTTGGAACTATTGATTACTGTTGTATATATACCACCGGAGTACTCGCCCTATTATTCAGCAGAGATTTGGAGTCTTTTGATGGATATGGTTGGGGAGGCAGAGATCTGATTTCCAGAGGCCTGGTTGATAATGGGAGGAGATTTTAACTCGAGGATGGGGGATCCCACATCTTTGCACTCTTACCCCATATTGGAGAATTCAACGGATTGTCATGGTATCATGCCACGCCAATCAAGGGACCGAGTCGTGGGCCCCAGGAAGCCCCTTATGGGAAAATTATTGTATGAGCTCAATCTCATTATAGTTAACGGGAGGACTGAGGACGACCCAGAGGGGGATTTCACCTTCCATTCACCCCAGGGCTCCAGTGTTCTGGATTTTTTTTTTAATACCACCGCAGTTATTCCCTCGGGTGTATATATTCCGGGTAGTGCCTCTGTATATGTCCAACCATCTCCCAATAGTCATGAGTATTAGGGTTGCCCAGGATTCTCCTCATGAGTGCCCTACTCCGGAGCCTTTGGTTGATGAAGTCCCGCCAAGAGTACGGGCCAAGTGGTCCGAGGACCGGCAAAGGGCAGTTATGGTGCTGTGGGAGTCTCCTTTAGTAGAGGGCTTGCGTACTGATATACTAGCGCAGGGCCCAGATATTATTACCTGGTATGACAGGTTGCTGTCATCTTTGCAACCAGTTATTACTACCAGGGTCACTCACTCTGGGAGGGAAACCCCTTTGTTGGGCTCTCCTACCTGGTTTGATAAGGACTGCCGCATGGCCTGGATCCAACTTCGTCATATTGCCAGGGAGCTGAAGTTTAACCCTAGCCAACATCTAAGGCTCAAAATAAGTCTAGAGCAGAAAAAGTATCGAAGTCTGTTGGCTTTAAAAAAGGGTGATTTCCAGAAAGCGTCATGGGCTGCCCTCACCAAGGCAGCAAATGACAAAGATTCAAGGAAATTCTGGGTAATCATACATCGTGCCCAGAAGGATGGGGGATACGTAAGGGCGCCCCTGCCCCCCCTCCCCCAGAGGTATGGAAACCCTTTTATGAAGCTCTGTTTTCTAACCCCAAGGTAGGGGTTTTTGAGTTAAACATCGAGCCTATAAACAGGTTTCCAAGTTGGCCCCCAGTTACAGCAGAGGAGGTGGGGTTACTTATCAACGGGCTAAAAAATGGTAAGGCCCCGGGACCTGACTTTATAACATCTGAACTCCTGAAGAGCGACCCAATTGGGTGGGCGGAGGTGCTAGCACCCGTGTTCTCATATATTAATGAGACTGGCATATTCCCAGTCTCTTGGCTTTCAAGTACCATTGTGCCTATTTACAAAAAGGGGGATCCTGGGCAACCGGGAAATTACCGACCAATTAGCCTCTTCTGCGTGGTGGCAAAATTGTATACTAAGCTTCTGCTAGTCAAACTGAAGGCATGGCTGGAGAGGACAGAGATTATGGAGCCGGAGCAGGTGGGATTCCAGAAGGGCCAGGCAACAGCCGACCATATTTTTGTCCTGGCAGCATTAATAGCTAAGCTGACCGCGGCACGGAGGAGGTTATATCTCTGCTTTATAGACTTAGAGAAAGCCTTTGATACGATATGCAGAGAACGGCTCTGGGTTAAGTTACAAGTCTTGGGTATGGAACCTAGATTGCTGTTTTTAATAATTGGGTTGCACACGGGAAACTCTTTATGAGTACGGACGAACTTTCGAGGTATTCTCTCGGATGCGGTGCGAGTGAGAGTTGGAGTGAGACAGGGGTGTCTGTTGGCCCCTGCCCTCTTCAACCTTTACCTGAACAGCTCCGTGAGTTACATGAAGACAACAGATACGCAAGCCTCGAAAATTGGTAACCACCAGGTGCCATTGCTATTATATGCAGATGACACTGTCCTGATCTCCCAGACATTGGTGGGCTTGAGGCGAGCAATGAAAATTTTTGGTGACTATTGCCAGGCGGAAATGTTGGCTATCAACTTTGCCAAAACCAAGGTCCTAGTGGTGTGGTCAAGAGGGGCCCAGAAAATACACCATTGGTCAATCAGGGATAATGTTATTGAGCAGGTCCACGTGCTTTCCTATCTGGGGGTGATTTTCTCTGACCGAGCTGGGTGGAAGGCCCATTTTGAGGCTGTCCAAGAGCTGGTAGGAAGATCTACGACAGCCATCATCAAGTTCTACTTTGGGCAGGGAGGGAAGCTGGTCTGCCCAGCCCTACGCCTTTTTAGGGCCAGAGTGGTGGGCCAACTGTTATATGCTTTCCCGGTGTGGGGTCTGGCATTCCTCACCAAACTGGAATGTTTCCAGAATAAGTTCCTGCGAGCGATCCTGGGGGCCCCAAGGGGGGTGCCTCAGGTGATTTTAAGATCAGAAGCTTTGTCGCTCCCCCTCAGAACCTATGCCCTCCAGGTACTGTTTACTTACTGGGTTAGGGTGGTTCTCTTTCCCACGGACCCCAAAAGCACATTGTTAGCTTGGACTCAGTCATCAGGCCTAGGGGAAAACTGGAGAACCCAGGTAAAGCAGGAAATCTATAGGCAGGGCTTCTCGCCAGAATGTTTAGAGCATATTGGGTTGAAGGCGGCTAAAATCCTAATTAAAACTCGGTTACGAGATCAGACCATACAATCTGAGGCTGCACTCATGGCCAAGCAGAGGGTGGCCCCTGAATTTATTCCGCACAACCCTTTTGCATCTGGCGCCAATTACCTTTTTGTGTGGTCAGATGCATATAAACATCAAGCCTTTTTTAAAATGAGGGCCAATGTCTTTCCTTCAGCAAATGTGGAGGGTCGCTATGCAGGTAGTCCATATGACCAGCGGATATGTACTTTATGCCAACTGGGGGAAAGGAATACAATGGTGCATATCATTTATTGGTGCCCCACATTTGCGGGCCCCAGGCATAGGTACCTGGGGGCTCTCCTAGGCTGCAGCCTACGGTATCTATTGAATTCCACTGATTCTGATACAACTAGGGCAGTGGCCAGCTATGGGGGGGGCAGTAATACGGATAAGACAGCAGGTGTTGGAGACCCTTTGAATAATATGGGGATGAGATGGATTCGTGGGGTATTTTGAGTAGACATTGTCAAGGAATCCAGTATTTTATTATTTATTGTACTAAAGGGTTTATCCCTATTTTTATTAAATGGTATCAAGCGGTCCCCATGAGTAGAGATCGTTTGGTTTGTTTGTTTGTGGTGTGTTGGGAATCTGTATTTTCTACTTGTTAAGGCCTACGGCCAAACAATAAAAACCTGAACCTGAACCTTACCAAAGGGGGCCAAGGCCGGTCCGCCTTCTGCCACTCAAAATGTTGGGAGGTATGCATCAACCTCCCAAGGTTGTTCTTCCCTTGCGAAGAACAATGCTTAAGGTATTGCAGACTCCACCAGAGCTGAAGTTCTACGACGCTGTCCCTGCTTGCGTGGTCAATAAAGTTATTGAAATTGAAGCTGCTACAGCTGCCCCCCCTTCCTCATCTCACCGTTCGGCTACTTCTTCTTCGAGTGGCTCCTCCCATTCTCACAAATGGGTTTGCGCATGTGGGCCCTTCTCCTACTGGCATATACCAAGCTCATATTCAAATTCGTCGTGCGAAGATACGCCCCCAACAGTATATAAGGCACCTTCCCGCTCAAACCCAACAGTTCCTTCCAACCGCCTTGCAGCTTACTTGCATATATCTCTCTCATCTTCACTATGGCGACAAAACATAGTTTTAAAAACTGTTTCTCTTGCAATCGCAAGATGACAACAAAGGATCCTCATGGGCAGTGCCTTGTTTGTTTGGGGACTGCCCATAATCCGGACGACTGTCACGAATGCTCTCTCCTCAAGCCGAAGTCTCTGAGGGAACGGGCCATTCGTCTTCCTGCACTGCTTAGGGAAATGGAGGACAGACATAAAAGACACAGTAAGTCCCGGTCTTCCCCCAAAAGACCGATGTCCCCAGTTAGTGTTCCCAGTGTGGGCGCACAAGAGACTGTTTCTGCAGCCCCCACCCTCTCCGCGTCGACAACCGCCGTCTCTCCAGCTCCCGGCCCTTCGGGACTTCAGAGGAGCTGCCCGCCATCTCCAAAAAGGGCAAAAATGTTGGAGAGTGTAGAGCCTGCCTTTCTGGCAGATCGCTCCTTGTCTCCCCTACTCTCGGAGGACGATTCCTCTATATTTGGAGCCGGCTTCTCGCCGCTCGCTCCTGTTTCACCTGTGACTATTATGTCACCTTTATATACGGCCGAAGAACCCCCAGACGAGCGCTTCAGAGGGTCTCCCTTCCAGCCGCCAACCTTACAATGGCTCGCCGCCCCTGAACAGCAGCAGCCTGAACCTCCCTGCCTACCACCGGCTTCTCCTTCAATTCCTTGGAATTTTTTCAAGGAGCAGGAACGCTCCAGAAGGGAGGACAGTAGACTTGTACTCTCTTGCTTACAAGAGTTGATCAAGGCCAATAAGTCCAGAGACACTACGTCTCGACCTCCGCTCCCTCAGGCCGAGGAGACGGCGTCGCCCCTACGACGGCCATTGCCTCCACTCTCCACGTCAAAGATACCATACTTGTCGAGGAGGCCATCGACGTCGGCAGCGGCCCCCTCGACGCCCGCAGGGCCTCGTCCCTCGACGCTGAGAGCACAAACGAAGCTCGCGCTCCGGCATTCCTCGACGTCGGCAGGGCCTAGTTCCTCGACGTCGACAGCACAACCTGCTCTGACGACTCGGCTTTCCTCGACGTCGGCGTCTCAGGAGCTCGACGTCCAGGCACTTCCACAACCCATCTTCGACGACGAAGACAAATCTGCCTTTCTGCGTCGACAACAGCGATACCGACGCAAGGCACAACGTCGACGTCGGTGCCATCAGCGCACCACAGTTCACGAGCCCGCGCTCCCAGAGTCCCCAGATCACAGGGACTCGTCTGACTCCCCGGACCGCGTGGAACCGCCGGTACCACCCGTCCTTCCTCCACAGGAAGCAACAGAAACCTTTGACCATCACGACGTCGAGGGTCTCTCTCCCCCGCCTTCCGACGACGTCGATGGTTCTACTTCTGTCTCCACGAATTCTCAAGAGCACAAAGATTTTCAGGGTCTGGTGAAACGTTTTTCCGAGACCTTAAAGTTGGAGGTAGTTCCCACTGCGGAGCACGATGTAGACCCCGCTTTTGCTACTGTTGAGCGACCAGCTCAATCCAAACTAACTTTCCCCTTACTAAAACGCCTGTCCACAGAGGCAGCAAAAATTTGGGCTACCCCAGCTTCGAGCCATCCGGTCTCCTCGACCTACAGTTCATTTTATCTGTTTCCTCCCAGACAGGATTCGATATTTTTCAGACACCCACTACCCAACTCTTTGGTAGTGGCTGCGTCCGCCGAGAAACCACAAAGGAACTCACAGGACACTTCGCCGGCAGACAAAGATAACCGGCGTATTGACATTTTTGGTAGACGTGCCTTTGCTTCTAGTACCATGCTTATGAGAACCGCAAATTATGCCACTGGTATGGCGTCTTACCAGCACCATCTCTGGGAGGAGGCCCAAAGATTCTCCGAGCACCTCCCTAAGGACAAGCAAAAGACCTTCCTTTCCCTGTGCGCAGAGGGATCTCTGACATCTCGTTTTCAACTGCACACAGCAAGGCATTCATGTGACACTGCTGCGCGAGGAGTGGCCAATTCAGTGGTCACAAGAAGGTTTGCCTGGTTAAGAGGAACAAAGCTTGAATCGCACCACAAATCCAGGATTGAGAACCTGCCTTTTGACCAGGCAGGTCTCTTTGCTAAGGATACTGACGATATCCTTGATAAGATTCAGAAATCGAAGACAACTGCTAGTAGGATGCGCCTTTCACAGCATACTACTTCATACCAGTACTCCCGCCCTTACCAGCATCAGCAGCAGCCTTTTCAACGCCCACAGAGGCAATTTTATCAACAGGGCCATTCGTATGCTAAGAGGTATTACCTTTCCAACTTCCCTTACCAGGGTAAACCTCGGTCCCAGTATGCTTCTTACAAGCCTAAGCCTGGTAACCGCCAGTTCTTCTCACGTCCCCAACAGAGGCGCAGGTGACTGGAAGTTGACTGTTTCCCCCTCCCTCCGGGAGGAGCAATCTCCCAAGTTGACTTTGCCGTTACACTGTTAAATGCATTTACTATGTGGCAAGCCATCACCACTGATAGATGGGTGTTGCAGGTTATTCAGTTTGGATATACTGTTTCGTTTAGTTCTTTGCCCCCTCCCTGTTACTCTCGCAGTTGCCCCCCTTTGTCTAGTTCTCAGGCACACGCCTTAAATAAAGAAGTAGTTAACCTTTATATCAAGGGCGTGATTGAATTCGTCCAGCAGGATGACATTACAGGGGGGTTCTATTCCAACCATTTTGTGGTACAGAAAAAGGATGGGGGCTACCGCCCCATCCTTGACCTACGTGGCCTAAATGAATTTGTTAATTATTTTAAGTTCAAAATGTTAACCCTACCTCGTTTAACTAATTTCCTGCATAGGAAACAATGGTACGCCGTACTAGACTTAAGGGACGCCTATTTCCACATAAGGCTGCACCACAGGAGCAGGAGGTTTTTTAGATTCCGCCATGGATCTATCCATTTTCAGTTTTGCTCTCTGCCCTTTGGCCTTTCTTCAGCCCCTAGGGTATTTACTAAGGTTTTGGCCCCCGTCATTGCTTTCCTCAGGAGACAGGGAGTGTCCATCTACCCGTACCTGGACGATTGGCTCCTGGTGGCTGATTCCCCACAGGAGTTATCTCGCAATATTGAGTTTACCCTAAAAATTTGCTTTTTACTTGGGCTATCAGTTAACCTTCAGAAATCTATTCTCGTTCCCACTCAGAGAGTCCCCTTTATTGGAGCGATATTGGACTCCTCGCAGGGAAAATTGTTTACCCCGTGGGAGCGGTTTCTAGATATCGCTTCTTTGGTTAAAAATATTTCCTTACATAGAACACAGCCGGCTAGGGTATTCCAGAGGCTGTTGGGTCTCATGGCATCCACTACAGCCACGACTCCCTTTGCCAGATTCCATATGAGGCCACTCCAACTATGGTTTCTTAAATTATTTAACCCTTTGTCTGATGCCCCGAACAGGAGACTTCGGGTTACAGCGACTGTAGTACACTCTCTGAAATTCTGGTCAACTCAGGAATTGGTCTTGAGTGGCATGCCCTTTGAGAGACCAGCTCCCTCTAATACTGTTACTACCGATGCTTCCTCCACAGGATGGGGAGCACATCTCCGGAATCTCAACGTGTCAGGGCAGTGGTCTCCCTCCCAGAGACTGATCCATATAAATGTCTTGGAGACCACAACTATTCTGTATGCATTGAGAGCCTTCCGACACCATCTCCAGGGGTCAGCTGTCAACCTGGTCACCGACAACACAGCTGCGGTCTGGTACGTCAACAAGCAGGGAGGTACCAGATCGCCCGAACTTTGTCTCCTCGCCATGAAGATCTGGCGATTTGCTATGGCACACAACATCACCCTTGTTGCCACACACCTAGCCGGGTCTCTGAATACGAGAGCCGATATACTGAGCAGGCTGGCCAGCGAGAATCACGAGTGGCAGCTCTGCCAACGGGTATACATGAACCTTACATACCTATGGGGAACCCCAATAGTGGACCTATTTGCCACAGCAGTCAACACGAAATGTCCCCTCTTCTGTTCCAGGGCAGGACACGACCCAACCTCTCTAGGGGATGCATTCCTCACCCCCTGGAAGTCTCATCTGTGCTACACTTTTCCTCCCGTCCCCCTAATCCACAAAGTGCTCGTATACGCTCGGACCCAGGGCGCAAACCTGATTCTTGTTTGCCCTCACTGGCCGCGACAGCCATGGTTCAGCGAGCTCCTGTCCCTCTCTCACGATTCTCACCCCTTGCCTCAGAATCACACCCTCTTGTCCCAATCTCAGGGTCAGGTGCTTCACCCAAATCTCCAGAATCTCAATCTCTGGGCTTTCAGGATCCGGATTTAGCCATTTCCTTAGATGACAGGGTTGCACTTGTCCTCATTAATGACATTAAACCCTCTACAAGGAAGTCCTATACTTCAAAATGGAAGAGGTTTAATATTTGGTTGTCTGAAAACCAGATACCTTTAGATAACCTGTCTGTCCCAGTCCTGTTACGATATCTATTGCACTTGGCTGAATTGGGGCTGGCATTATCCTCCCTTAGGGTACATCTTTCAGCCCTAGCTAGACACATGGTGCTGGATAACAATCAGTCATTGTTTTCCCATCCTACAGTCAAGAAATTCCTCAAAGGGATTGTGAACCTTTTCCCTCCCCATAAACCTCCCGTCTCGCAATGGGACCTCCCTCTGGTACTACATTCTCTTTCACACCCTCCCTTTGAACCCCCTCAGGAGGCTGACCTATTTCATTGGACATTGAAAACCTGTTTTCTAGTCGCAATCACCTCCCTCCGTAGAGTCAGCGAGATAGCTGCTATCTCCTGCAGACCTCCCTATCTGCAAATCTTTCCGGACAGGATAGAGATTTCTTCCCACCCGTCCTTTATTCCTAAGTGTGTTTCCCCTTTTCACCTTGCACAGAAGATAGTCTTACCTGTGTTCTCTCCTGACTCCGTTAACCCAGATTCCCCCTACACGGCCCATCCGCTTGATGTCAAGCGGGCGGTCATAACTTATCTGGACAAAACTGAGTCTTGTAGACACTCTGACTTCCTTTTCGTCTCCCCATCGCTTAAGACCCTGGGGAAAAAGATCTCGTCTCAAACGATATCTAAATGGCTCGTGCAGGCCATCTCCCTAGCCTACCAGGACAAGGGCCTTTGCCCTCCTCCAAACCTTAGAGCTCATTCTTTAAGAGCTGTGGGAGCTTCGACTGCAGCCTTTGCAAACGTGTCCCCTCAGGAGATTTGTAGAGCTGCCACTTGGGCTTCCCCAAACACCTTTGTGAAGCATTATGCTTTACATCTCAGTGACATCAGCTTACAATCGGCTGGACGAGCTATACTTGATACAGTTTCCAAACTTTGTTAAGCGTTTCCGCTGTATTTACAACTGTGCCTCAGTTACCCAGTCTGTGTTTAGGGTATGATTTTACGTTATAGTAAGTTGTTCTCTCACCTCAACTTACCAATAAATTTGTTTATTACTAAGAATATTACGTATCGTACCCTTTTGTCAGGAAAATTCCCCCACCGCCTGTCTCTAGGCTTGGTACTCTCCCATTTGTGAGAATGGGAGGAGCCACTCGAAGAAGAACAGAAGGTTGCTACCTTGTAAACAAGGTTCTTCGAGATGGCTCCGACCATTCTCACAAATACCCACCCTTCCAGCCCCGCTTGGAATTTTCTACTATAACCTTGGGGTTGGAAGGAACTGTTGGGTTTGAGCGGGAAGGTGCCTTATATACCGTTGGGGGCGTGTCTTCGCACGACGAATTTGAATATGAGCTTGGTATATGCCGGTAGGAGAAGGGCGCACATGCGCAAACCCATTTGTGAGAATGGTCGGAGCCATCTCGAAGAACCTTGTTTACAAGGTAGCAACCTTCTGTTGTCAGGATCCAGAACGATGGTAACCCCGATACCACGTGGTCCGCTTATGCCCCGCCCCCTTTCCCATTGCGCGCCCCCCCCCCCTCTCGGGCCCCAAGGCCGCACACGTGCACTTTGTTTTGGTGAGAGCCGTTGGGCGGGGAGACCGCAGTGCGCCTGCGTGGACTCGGATGCCCCACACGGAGGAGAAGAGGCGGGGTAGGGTTGCGTGCGCAGGCGCAGAGGTGGTCAGGTTACTGCTGGTGCTGTCTGCCTGAGGAGCTTTTTCGGGTGGGGGCCGGTGGCGTGTGTTGCTGGGAATTGCCTGAACTATCGCGTGCCTTGTCTCTGACGCACCTCGAGACCCCCCTGCGTGTCCCCACTAGCCCCAGGCGAGGTGGGGCGAACGCGTCGCCTCCCAAAATGTCGCAGACAGCCATGTCCGAGACCTACGGTAGGAGCTGGAAAGGGGGGCTGAGAGGCAACGGGACTGCCGTGGCCTCGAGGGGGGCGGCCTCGCTCTCTGCTTTCCCCCCCGCAGAGTCATGGGGGTGAGAGAGGAGGAGGCTGCCCCCACCCCCCATGGGCCCAGACTTCGCGGGGGGAGAGGCGTCCCATGGAGACGGGTTTGAACCTCCGCCCGTCCCTGCATGAATGAGGGTCCCCTAGTTCTCCTGGGGAAAGTGTGTGCGGTTGACGGGTGGAGCTGCGAGTGGTGCCTCTGGGACGACAGGGCCCCTTTTAGACCAGTGCCATAGGGGACCGAGGCTCCTTATCTTTGGAGGGAGTGGGGTTGTCGGGCTGGAGGAGCTCGGGAGGTTGTGTTTCAGCACTGGAGGGCGCTGACCTTGCCTGCTGCAGCCTTTCCCTTGAGGTTTTTTAAAAGGCTAGATGACTGTTGATGGTGCGTGTTATGAAGGACTCTATTCTTGTGCTTTAGGAATGTAGGGAATGAAGAAGAAATGAATTGTCTCTTGGACAGCTGCACAGCTGTCTAGGTGTGCGGCTATGAGGGCTGCACTATCTTATGAAGCATCTTGGCCATGGCTCGGGTAGGGGATTTCATGAGGCTACAGTAGCCTGATCCATTGTGGCAAATATAGATTACAAGCATATTTTAGGTTCCTAAGCCTTAAAAGATCCCTCCTACAGACCCACTTTTCTTCTTCATCGAATTTTATCACAGCCCTCTAGCTCTCTTTTCTGCTTGATTTTGTCCCCCCTAGTTGTGGCCCCCAGTAAAGGAAAGTGCCCCCTATTTGGGAACATTGGTTTAAGACAGCATTTTTCTACTATATCAGGAGCTGCTGATGGTTTTTATTGAAGTGTTGGGACAGTTACGTTTCTAGAAACTTAAGTAGACTTTAGTGGTTCCGTATGTTAAATCAGAGGTGCCAAACCTTTCCTCTCTGATGGGCCACTTTAAAAATGAGTACAAGATCTCAGGACTGCATAGAAGTTGGGATAAGGGGGTACACTCAAGGTGGGGGAAGGAAAAGGAGAGGCCAGATCATGGATCTCTGCTGTGGATCCATCCTTCGTTCCTTGTGTTCATGCATTCATCTCTGTTTCCCTGAGCTTAGTCTTCCAGTGCTTGAGGGTAGGAATTGGATATGGGGCCGTCTTCAGGAACTGTATGGAAACCAAATAAAAATAACCATGACCTGCATTTGGCTTAAGGTTCCCCACCCCTGAATTAAGTAGATTCAAATGGAAAGATAGACCACCAATTCTCGGCAAAAAGTAGCTGTAGTGCTCTGGAAGTCCTTCACTTTTCCATATAAGGAGAGACTTGATAGGTTACCGTTCTTCAGCTTGGAGAAGGAACGACTGAAGGCGGATGTTATAGAAATGTACAAAATAAGATATGGGGAACTAGTAAATATGGAGTTATTTGTTCCCTCGAATAATGCTAGAACTAGGGAACAGTATGAAGTTTAACTGGCAGTAGATTAAAACAAAGGAAATACTGCTTCACTGAACATACAGTTAACTTGTAGAACTTGGCAGAGGATGATGAAAAGGCCAATAACTTAACTGGGTTTTAAAAAGTACAGGATAAGTTAGAGGATATGTCCCTAAATGGCTGTTTTGTCAAGGGAGATGTAACCTCTGACTGCTAGGACCTGGGGGAAAAAAGGGAATGGATTGCACCATTATAATCTGTTTACTTCTCTGAAGCAACTGACGGTGGCCATTGTCGGAGATAGGATTCTGGGCTGGATGGACTATTGGTCTGACCCAATATGGCACTTCTTTGCTTAATGCTTCAAGTCTTAGAACTCTACGTTGTTTTTTCATATAAGCTGATATTTGACTTTGACTTGTATAACAGAAACTGAAAAATCTTCTATAAACTTTGGTAGTGGGAAATGGTAACATGCTAAAACAAAATAAATATGGGCATTCAAAAGTTGAGTATTATGGTTATTAGAATTATGCATTGAGTTTACCTTTTTATTTGTACAACCATAAATCAATTCCTGAATTTACTGCCAATCAAAATTTGAAAATGTAACTCTCAACTGTGTAATCCTTTGAAATCTGCTGTGGATTAATGAAATGGTTTCAGTAATGAAAAATATTAATGTCATAAACTAAAACTAACTATTTTTTAGCAGGCCCTGTAAATACAATGCCAACCCTGTTTTCTTGCAAGCATGGGAACAGGAAACTTGTTAAAAAATTGAAACCTGAACTCTGCTGAAATTATTTGTTTCCAAGAGCTAGATCCCTACTATGGACTTACAATGCTTATACCTTATTTTGAATCTACTGGATGTGTACAACTTAGTGGATCAAAGCCAGTTCTTAAAATAAGAACAAAAAAACCCTGTATACTAGCAATCTCCACTGGCTTTCTACCAAGCCATTATCAGTTGGCAGTTTCCCCATAAACATCTCGTACAAGTGTCTCTTGAGCAGAGATCTGAAGCATTAGTCTTATGGAGGACACTAATTTATGGACAGCTTTGAAGAAAGTGCAGAGATGTTTAAAGGAGCAGAGGAAGCTGTGGGGAGGACCTAATTCCCAGAAGTTTCTAAATTGTGAGACAAAACCCAAAGTGGGGTCATGCCATCTGTAGCTAAGGTAGCAACTCCAATTTATATTGCTAACTGGAGTCACAATTATATTTAAAATTTAAAATGGGATCACACAAGCAAATGTTTGGTAGTATTGATCTAACCAGAAGCTTTCTTTTCTTCAAAATTTTAAATATCAGTTGCTTTATTATACTTTTTCAACTTAACAATATGCCATTTGGAGTTTTGTCACATCTGGCAATATACAAATCTCATAATACCTCTTAAGGGTCCTGTTGTTTGCTCTGTTTGTCTCCCCCCCCCCCCAGTGTATGTTGAGATGACCAAAATTGGACAAAACTCAAGTTGAGAAACTCACTGATGATTTTTCTAATCTGGTACACTTTATTTTATGTACTTTACAGTTTCTGAAGATTTAGTAGTCCTTTTAAATGGAATTATCCACAGTGATGCCTGAATTTCTTCCTCAGAAGATCTTACATTTCCATTTCATCTGTGTAGATTTGAAATGTGCATTTCGTCGTTTGTATACTAACTGATATTTTAGAGTAAAACTATAGTGTTGTCCAGTCATGTCCACACTGTGGTCTTTTGGAGGTTGCTTCAGTTGCTGTATAATCCATTCCAAAACAATTTTGTAGATGTCCTAATCTCTGAGGCTCTGGTGTGTCTGCTAATTATATTCTGTTTTTCCTAAATACTAATGGGTTTATAACTATCCACTTGCTGACTCACCTCTGGCAAGTATACTTTTTGAGCTGGTGCATGGAGAGCCCTGCATACAGCATAAACTCTTAAGCTTCAGAGCTCATGCTGAAGATGTGGCTCTTATGCTCTCCTGAAAACAATGCAAGCCTCAGCCAGAACTTGGGGTGGCACTTTGGGGGCAAGAAATACTCTCTAAAATGGCTGTTACTAGAACATAGGTAGACCCTTAAACTTACCTAATGCCAAACAGCAAGTCGGTGGCAGAGATAGAATTAGAAAGTGGTCGTTTCTGACTTCACAATCAATTCTTCTCCAGTTGATTATCCAGGAGCACACATGCCCTACTAGCCACATTACATATCGTAGTGTGGGGATTACAGTGCCTGTGGGATACAGTGTTCCTTCTTCCTACCGATCAGTTGTTTTATGGGGAGCAAGAACATCTCCTCTCCATTCCTCCCACTTTGCAGTTCCGAGCTTAGGACACGCAGTGTAGGTAGGATACAGCGTTCCTGATCCCCACTCATTCAGCAAGCTATGGACTGCCCCCTGCCTGTGTTTTAAACCACAGGCTGGGACTCGCATTGGGAGAGTTAGGAAGAAGAATTCCTTTACCAGAAAGCTTCTGGTAAAGGTGGCTTGTATGCCTATATAAAAAAATTTAAAAATATTTATAGTTCTGTTGTCATAAGAAAAGTTGTGGGGGAGGAACCCATCAAGCTGCAGTCTCAATTCATGACTGATATAGTGGAAATGCCAGTGATGGTCTGTAATTGTGGATACCTGACACTTCATTCCACTGGCTTCTTGCACTAACATTTTCATGGGATTGTGACTCTTCCTCTGAGTTTGGTGAAGGATAAAACTGGACTAGCAGATGTCCTGTATGTATCATAACGAAGAGAAGAAGAGTTGAACGTTTTAAAATGAATGTTTGTGTAGACTCTTAAATTTGGTTGAAGATGAGGGGGTGCTCCTAGGAATGGGGAACTATAGACATGTTGATCTGTTAAATCCTAACTATTCTATATTTTAGAAACGGCATGATCTAGTGAACTGAGACCAAACTGGAAAGTCAGAAACTCCTGATTTCTAATTCCAGCTCTGCCACTGACTTGCTGTTTGGCAGCAGGTAAGTTTAAGGGTCTACCTATGTACTAGTAACAGCCATGTTGGAGACCTCAATTATGACAGTGTCCTCCAACGTCGTTCTGTTCTGTAGAATAGATGGGACCTATATATGTGCGAACTTGTTCCCCAAACTATGTTGCATCCTTATTCTGTCCAAGGCTTTGGCACAGATTGAGAACATAGCTAAATTCGGTCTACAAATCAATATGAACTGTATTTTAACTCTGCATGTGGATAATTGTATTGCAACCAGGCTCCATGAAATGATTTTTACTGTAGTTGTAGTTGGGCCACCTCCTCTCTTTCCTTATCTATAAAATTGTTAAGGAATTTACCTGGTTTCCCTCCCAAGCACAATTTCCAGTCGGGATCTTAGTCACTCCACACCACAAATCAAACGTTTTAATTAGGTACAACACTGTTTTATTCTTTATCCACACAGACAATATAGCATAAACACAGTATCGCAGTTCTTGGCTAGATCCTAGCCTGGCCTACTTAACACATAAAATACATGTCTCTTATGTGTCCTGCAGATCCCAGTGGCGAGTGCTGGTTTGGAGAAGTTGGTACAGGTGGGGCTCTGGGGTCCGTACCTGGGAAAGGTGCCCCTTATATCTGGATCTTTTGAGAGTGACGATAAGGGTCAATAGCCCAGTGGCTGCTCACTGCAAAACTAGTGTCCAGTAGCGCTAAAGACACTTAGCCGTGGTTTGAGCTTCTGTTTTAAAGACCTCTGGGCTGGAGAATGTTATTGCGATGCTTGTTCCTGGGTTCACGTGACCTGGGCGGGAGGGCATTATGCTGGTGTGCTTGGTGCAGGGCCTCATGTCACTATCTTGTGAGTTTCTGCTGACCACATTCTTATGCACATCTCAGTCTTTATCTCTTCAGAATATCCAGGCCCCATCCCTCCGGGCGGGGCTGACCCTTCTGTGCTTCAGGATGAAATTAGGGTCTTCCTCACACACCCTAGTGCCCTCAAGGCTGTTAGTTAGCCGCTGCCCGTTGTCCTAGGCATTGTTTGTGGGGGCAACGTGCTGAGTCTAGTTTGTGTTACCTCTTGTTTATGCATTTCATTGTCCTGTTTACTTCATCTTCTCCAAACAGTGTCTCTCCTTTTCCATGAGGCAGCGTTTCCTCATCACTGGGATCTGAAGCTCATGGCCTAAGTTAACTCGTTTTGTTCTCTGGCTTGTACCCATCATGCTTTTCATCATAAAGCAACACACTCTTAATCACTCTAACAAAAATACACATTTTCACTACTGGTTACATTTGATTTAACATTACTACACACACATGTACCATTACTGAATATATGGCTACTAGTGGTGGGACCCCGGGCCCATTACCGGTTACCGGATTTACCGGTTCTGCAAAAACCGGATTCCCGGATTAAATCCGGTATACCGGTACCGGATTTATTTCATTGAGTTCAATGGGGCGCTGTGTCCCCATTGAACTCAATGAAATAAATGAATTCCTTCCCCCTCCCCCTCCCAGGCTGC